>WSYH01016270.1:0-13274 GCA_036426205.1 Ascaphus truei
AAGCACTCTCTTACCACTCCACACAGAGAAGCACTCTCTTACCACTCCACACAGAGAAGCACTCTCTTACCACTCCACACAGAGAAGCACTCTCTTACCACTCCACAACATCTACACTTAACTTTATTGGGAAAGTCACAGCAAATAAAGTTAAGAAAATACATACGGATTTGTTGTGCTTTCAAAGAGGGACAAGTTCAGCTACCTGGCCTCATTCACATCCTACACGTGACCTGGTTCCAGATTGGATAATGACACTGCACAGACTGTGACACGGGAATATGCATGTTGGCTTGTATGTGAATGCAGGGGGTGGGCCGCCGCTGACGCGCGGACCACGTAGGTGTAATATGTAAGGGACAAAAGCAGCAGGTATAATTCTGATAATATCCCTTTAGTAATTACACGGATCTGGGGGACGCACGGAACTCAGAATGAAGTCCGTGACTTGATGAAGACGGTTTATTGTTCTTTCAAAGCAATCAATGAACATAAATAAATTCACGCTGCGTCTTGATTAACGAAAGAGAAAATCCGCAGCGTAATAACGTGTAATAAAACAGTGAAAAAGAATACAATATGTCTGTGCTCACAAACATTTCTTGTAATAAGGGCACCCAAATACGAGGCTTTTCAGCACCTGGGTAGTTGCGATTCCTCGTCCTCCTGGCGTGACGCCGATTGTGACTGTCGCGATCTCCTGCCTCTGCGAGAGTCCAGTGGCAGCGTTTTTCTGATTTCTTAATACCTCTTGGGACTTGTTGCGTTCACATTGGTATTGTACCATTTTTATTTAATGGGGTGCAGTGTTAGAAAATCCCCTCTTCATTGTATGTGAATGTGCCAGGAGTTAGAGCGCCCGGTAACGCTGCCCGTGAGCTAACGCTGCCCGCGAGCTAACGCTGCCCGCGAGCTAACGCTGCCCGCCAACTAACGCTGCCCGCGACCTAACGCTGCCCGCGAGCTAACGCTGCCCGCGAGCTAATGCTGCCCGCGAGCTAATGCCATGAGATATTCCATAACTAGAAGCCAATGCGATGCAGCGATGTTGCATGAGAGCAAAGAATTCAAACAACTTGAGAGGAGGGGAGAGGATAGAGAGGGGAGAGAGAGGGGAAGGGAGAGGAGGGGGAGCAGGTGAGAGAGGAGAGAGGAAGGGAGAGGAGAGAGAGGAAGGGAGAGGGCTGAGGCTCACATTTCATGTGGGAGGCTCAGAGCTAAATAAAGCAGAGATACCAGTCACAGCTAAACTGCAGATAAAGCCCAGGGACGGATAGTGCCACGTGTGTGACACTGACAGCTCCGGGCTCCTGCCCCTAAACTCCTGGCGCCTCTGCCCTAACTAAGGCCCAAACTGCGGGACTTCCTGTCCCTAAACTCGGCGCTCCTGCCCTAAACTACCGGCTCCTGCCCCTAAACCCGGGCTCCTCCCCTAAGCTCCGGGGGCTCCTACCCCTAAACTCCGGGCTCCTACCCCTAAACTGGGCCCTCCTCACAGGCCCTGACCCCTAAAACTCCGGGCTCCTACCCCTAAACTCGGGCTCCTACCCCTAAACTCCGGGCTCCTGCACAGGCCCCTACCCTAAAACTCCGGGCTCCTGCCCCTAAACTCCGGGCTCCTGCCCCTAAACTCCGGGCTCCTGCCCCTAAACTCCGGGCTCCTGCCCCTAAACTCCGGGCTCCTGCCCCTAAACTCCGGGCTCCTACCCCTAAACTCCGGGCTCCTACCCCTAAACTCCGCCCCCCCCCATGCCCCCATGGGGACAATAGTCATATATACCTCCCACAGCTTCTCCTGCAGGTGATAAACACACACACAAACACACAGTCAGACACACACACACACACACACACACACCTCCTTATCCCCGTGTACCTTACATTTCCACGTACCCTCCCTTATGGATTGCAAGCTCCTCGGGACAGTCTCTCCTTACTGTAACAGTGCATGTTAATGTTTGATATGTTATTGTTTTCGTCCTGCAGCCGTATTGCTCTGCGCCCGGAATAAGCGGGCGCGTTATAAATAAATGATAATAATGACAGGCAGACAGATGGATAGAGAGAGAGATGGATAGAGAGAGAGATGGATAGAGAGAGAGATGATCGATAGACGTACGGATAATTGATAGATAGTATCTGAAGGGGGGAAAGAGTGGGAAGAGATCAGAGAGATGAAATGTCATATACTCTATACTCATATATAGAAGCTCAGTACACCTGCTGTGCAGACAGGCTCCCTCTGTGGGACGGGGGGAGGACACGGGGGGAGGGAGGTTCCTCTGTATATTACCAGCCCCCTGCTCTGCCATATACAGGGACATGGACAGACCTGGGACAGGGTGGGGGACAGGGACAGACCTGGGACAGGGCGAGGGACAGTGTCAGATCTGGGACAAAGCAAGGGACAGTGTCAGATCTGGGACAGAGCGAGGGACAGGGACAGCCCCTGGTAGGACAGTGACAGACCTGGGACAGGGCGAGGGACAGTGACAAGGCGAGGGATAGTGACAGGGCGAGGGACAGTGACAGGGAGAGGGACAGTGACAGGGCGAGGGACAGTGACAGGGCGAAGGACAGGGCGAGGGACAGACACATTCACAGGACATGGCCCAAATACAGCTGCCGGAGCAGCAAGAGAAGGAGGAAACCTCTTACCCGGACCCCCTGACCAAAGAGATAGACCTGGTACAGAGGGACCCCAAGAACATCAACCAGGAGGTGGTGCAGGTTAGGTAAGCGGGGGGGGGGTGGGGGGGCAGGTAAGCAGGGGGGGGGGGGCGCAGGTAAGCAGGGGGGGGGTGCAGGTAAGCAGGGGTGGGGTGGGTGCAGGTAAGCAGGGGGGCAGGTGCGGTAAGCAGGGGGGTGCGGTACGCAGGGGGGGGGGAGGTAAGGAGGGGGGTGCAGGTAAGCAGGGGGGTGCAGTAAGCAGGGGGGTGCAGGTAAGAAGGGGGGTGCAGGTAAGCAGGGAGGGGGCAGGTAAGCAGGGGGGGTGCAGGTAGCAGGGGGGGGGTGCAGGGAAGCAGGGGGGGGGGCAGGTAAGCAGGGGGGGAGGGGAGGCAGGTAAGCAGGGGGGGTGCAGGTAAGCAAGGGGGGTGCAGGTAACCAGGGGGTGTGCAGTAAGCAGGGGGGTGCAGGTAAGCAGGGGGGTGCAGGTAACAGGGGGGGGTGCAGGTAAACAGGGGGGTGCAGGTAAAGCAGGGGGGTGAGGTAAGGAGGGGGGGTGCAGGTAAGCAGGGGGGGGTGCAGGTAAACAGGGGGGGGTGAGTGCAGGTAAGCAGGGGGGTGCAGGTAAGCGGGGGGGGTGCAGGTAAGCAGGGGGGGTGCAGGTAAGGAGGGGGGGGGTCAGGTAGCAGGGGGGAGGGGTGTTGTACAGCGCTGCGGATTATGTTAGCGCCATGTAAAGCAATAGCTGTTTCCCCAAAGAGAAATCCCTCCAACACATTGCAAAGTCCCGGCAGCCGAGAGGTTAATGTGTCTGACAGCGGAGGCTTAAATTCCAGCATTAAACTCAGACTATTTAACCCCCTGAGCCTGTAACCCCCCTATGTCGGACCCCGTGTCTGCGTTAACCCATGTTTGTTACCCCGTGAGTCTCAGTTACCCCGTGTGTCTCAGTTGCCCCGTTTCTGTTACCCGTGTGTCTCAGTTGCCCCGTTTTCTGTTACCGTGTGTTCAGTTGCCCCGTTTATGTACCGGTGTTCTAGTTGTCCCGTTTCTGTTACCCCGTGTGTCTCACTTACCCTCTCTGTATCTCAATGCCCCGTGTCCCGTTACCCGTCCGTGTGTCAATTGCCCCGTGCCTCAGTTGCTGTGTCTTAGTTGCCCTGTGTGTTACCCCCTCTGTGTCTGTTACCCCGTGTCTCAGTTACCCCCCTCTGTATCTCAGTTGCCCCGTGTCTCATTGCCCCCCCCCACCCTCCTGTGCCTCAGTTGCCCCTGTAAAAACTCGCTGGTTTCTTACGTCCAAACTGGAAAGAGTTAAACCCCCCGGAAACACAACACTGTCCCATCCAAACCAGGACGTATGGTCACCCTACTACCCAGTGCCTCAGTTACCCCCCTGTGCCTCATTTACTCATATTGGGAGCGGGAGATGCTGGGATATTCAACCCCAGAGGTGGCTGCATGAGGGAATGTATAATCAGTATAATAAAGTGCTTAGAAGTACTGTACAAATACATTAATAACAGCCTATATACAGTGTACCACTGACCATGTGCCCAGCACTGCACATAGCAGAACAAACACACACATTGTACATTCCTCACACACACAGGTAACAATCTAATGTGAGCAGAAGGACACAAAGAGACGATTGCAAACCGGGTCATCCAGAGCGCGCCACTTACTCACCGACAACACGAGGAGTGGGGAACACGCGCGCGCACACACACTAACTATACAGTGCAGCGCAAACCGGGACATCCAGAGCGCGCCACTTACTCACCGACAACACGAGGGAGTGGGAACGATGCCACCGCAGGCGCGCACGCACAACACGAACTAACTATACAGTGCAGCGCAAACCTTGTGTCATCCAGTAGCGCGTCACTTACTCACCGACAACAGCGAGGAGTGGGGAAACACCGCGCCGCAAGGCCACGCACACACACTAACTATACAGTGCAGCGCAAACCGTGTCATCCAGAGCGCGTCACTTACTCACCGACAACACGAGGAGTGGGGAACACGCGCGCACGCACGCACGCACACTAACTATACAGTGCAGCGCAAACCGTGTCATCCGAGGCGTCACTTACTCACCGACAACACGAGGAGTGGGGAACACGCGCGCACGCACGCACGCACGCACACTAACTATACAGTGCAGCGCAAACCGTGTCATCCAGAGCGCGCCACTTACTCACCGACAACACGAGGAGTGGGGAACACGCGCGCACGCACGCACGCACGCACACTAACTATACAGTGCAGCGCAAACCGTGTCATCAGAGCGCGCCATTACTCACCGACAAACACGACGGAGTGGGGAACACGACGCACGCAAGCACGAGCACACACTAAACTATACAGTGCAGCGCAAACACACACACACTAACTATACAGTGCAGCGCAAACACACACACACTAACTATACAGTGCAGCGCAAACACACACACACTAACTATACAGTGCAGCGCAAACCGGGTCATCCAGAGCGCGCCACTTACTCACCGACAACACGAGGAGTGGGGAACACGCGCACACGCACGCACGCACAACACACTAACTATACAGTGCAGCGCAAACCGGGTCATCCAGAGCGCGTCACTTACTCACCGACAAAAGGAGGAGTGGGGAACACGCGCGCACAGCGCACACACACAACTATACAGTGCAGCGCAAACACACACACACACTATACAGTGCAGCGCAAACACACACACACTAACTATACAGTGCAGCGCAAACACACACAACACTATACAGTGCAGCGCAAACACACACACACACTATACAGTGCAGCGCAAACACACACACACTAACTATACAGTGCAGCGCAAACACACACACACACACACACTTAACTAACGTTGCAGGCGCAACACACACACACACTAAAATATACAGTGAAGCGGCAAAACACCACCACACCCACTATAAACAGTTCAGCGCAACACCACACACAATAACTAATACAGTCGGCAAACACACACACACACACATTAACTATACAGTGCAGCGCAAGCGCAAACCACACACACACACACACACACACACACACACTAGACATGCAGGAGAACACCACACCAACAGCACGAGCACAGGCACACACGACACACACACACACACACACACCACCACACACACACTACACACACTACACACAACACACACACACACACACACTAACACACTAACAACAACACTACCTAAGTGCAGCGCAAACACCACACCACACACTAACTATACAGTGCAGCGCAACACACACCACACTAACTAACATACAGTTGCAGCCAAAACACACACACACACTAACTATAAAGTGCAAGCGCAAACACACACAACCACACTAAACTATACAGTTGCAGCGGCAAAACACACCCAACCCAACACACTAACTATACAGTGCAGCGCAAAACACACACAACACACTAACTATACAGTGCCGCGCAACCACCAAACACACACACCCACCACAACCATCTAACTATACAGTGCACGCAAACACACACACCACACTAACTATACAGTGCAGCGCAAAAAACACACCACACACTAACTATACAGTGCAGCGCAAACACACACACACACACTAACTATACAGTGCAGCGCAAACCGTGTCATCCATAGCGCATCACATACTCACAGACAACAGGAGGAGTGGGGAAAACACGCGCGCACACACACACTAACTATACAGTGCAAACACACACACACTATACAGTGCAGTGCAAACACACACACACACACTAACTATACAGTGCAAACACACACACACTAACTATACAGTGCAAACACACACACACTATATACAGCGCAGTACAAACACACACACACTATATACAGCGCAGTACAAACACACACACACAATATACAGCGCAGTACAAACACACACACACAATATACAGCGCAGTACAAACACACACACACTATATACAGCGCAGTACAAACACACACACACAATATACAGCGCAGTACAAACACACACACAATATACAGCGCAGTACAAACACACACACAATATACAGCGCAGTACAAACACACACACACACACACACACAATATACAGCGCAGTACAAACACACACACAATATACAGCACAGTACAAACACACACACACACACAATATACAGCACAGTACAAACACACACACAATATACAGCGCAGTACAAACACACACACACAATATAGAGTGCAGTCTCCTCACTGCTGGTTGAAGCCCCCCGAATGATCTCACAGGCACTGCGGCGGTTACAGCCTCTCTTCTCCACGTCGCTGCCACACGTTCTCATCCCATCCTCCCATCTTACTTTTGCTCGTGCTCTTTTCACTCCCCTGGGAATCCAGTCAGTTGCCATCTTTTTTGTGTCCCAACGATGATCATTACTTCTTGCGATATGTCCGGCCCACCGCCATTTTAATTTCTTCGTCCCGTGTGATGATGTCACAGACTTTATACACAGATACGTGGAGAAGGGAGGCTTACAACCACCGCAGTGCCTGGTAAATCTTTGGGGTGACTCCATCCAGCAGCGGGTGGCTGTATTTAGACACATACATGCACACAGAAACACACTAACCAATACCGTTCCATTCAAATAAATCAGCCGTACGGTGTCTGATAGCACCGCTTAGCAAATATGGGCCTACACTGTCCCCAAGGGTAGAATGTCCCATTTAGTATCAGATTTGAGATGAGATGAGCGCCGCCCTTATAAAAATGTTTATTTAAATGTCATTTCAATTTTAATTCAAACGCCCCAAATATTTCTCACGCGGTCCGTGGAGACCGGCAGCTGAGTGAGGCCGCGCTTATAGTGCCGGCCACAGCGACGTCAGGCCGCGCTTATAGTGCCGACGACAGGCCGCGCTTATAGTGCCGACGACAGCGACGTCAGGTCGCGCTTATAGTGCGCCTTTATAACGCTTTCACCTGGCCCATAATGCATTGCAAAGGCACCAATAAGGTTGCGCTCCATTCTCGCCTGAACAGGGCCCCATCCCCGTCAGCCACCAACCCCAACCGCAGTGTGTGGGAGCTGGGGGTAATAATAGCCCCGGGAGGCTGCCTGCGGGGGCGAGGTCGCTGGGACAGAGCCGTGCAGACAGCTGCACACACCTCGCTGCGCTTAGGGACAAATATACACACAGCGTGTGTGCTATCCTCATAAAACCCAAGAGGAACCCCTGTTATATATCCCCTCACAGCCCTGACTGCCCCTTCCTATTGGGAGAACCCCTGTTATAAGAACCACCCCCGTCCCCTATAAGAACATCTGCGTACAGCCCCCACAAGCCCCCTTAATAGCAGCCTGTTATAACACCCCCCTTTTAAGAACATCTCCCCACAGCCCTTCCTATTGGGTGAACCTGTTATAAAAACACCCCCTTATAAGAAAATCCGGTATGCCTCTTCCGATTGGGGGAACCCCCCTTACAAGAACACCCCCTTATAAGCACATATCTTCAAAGACGTGTTATACGAACATATAAGAACTCTCCTTATTGCCTCGGCCCACCTTCCTACTGTGTGAGTGTGACCCCTATTATAAGGGCAGCCCTATTATAAGGCCCTGCGCCCCTGTATACTCACGGTGACCCCGCCCTGTCCCCCCAGGTGGACTTTGAGGATGTGATCGCCGAGCCGGACGGTGCTCACAGCTTTGACGGGGTGTGGAGGGCGAGCAGCACGACCTTCACCGTCACCAAGTACTGGTGTTACCGCGTGCTGTCCGCCGGCCTGGCTGTGCCGCTGGCGCTGCTGTGGGGCTTCGCCTTCGCCTGCCTCTCCTTCTGTCACATCTGGGCCGTGGTCCCCTGCATCAAGAGCTACCTGATGGAGGTGCAGTGCCTGGGCCAGATCTACGCCCTCTGCGTCCGCACCTTCTGCGATCCCGTCTTCCAGGCGGCGGGGAAGGCGCTGAGCGGGATCCGCGTGGCGCTGAGAAAAGAGGCCTGAACAAAACCCAGGCAGAACAACCCCCCCAAACCTCAGGCCTCCCTCCCCCTAACCTGAAAACACCCGGAGCCTTGCGGTACTCCCCCCCCCCCCCCTTCCAAGTATTGTCTTGTTACCCTGGTGGGAGCGTTCCAGCAGTGAAGGGGTTGACTCCCCCTTAAGTACGCCCCAACAGAGGACTCCTACTCACGCTTAGAAGGGGGTCACCCGTGTACCCCACACAAGGCCGATTAACACAGCAGCGCGTTGAGGTAACCCTTTCCATGCCGAGGTGAAAGCAAAGAACATACTCGGCCCACGCGGGGTATAAATAGCATGTTTTATTTGCGCAGCTGGAGGTGGTTGGGGCTGTCCTGAGTGGGGGGCAGGTACCCCCAAATAACAAGGCCTTCATCAGGACATAACCACGCTTGCAGATTCAAAGGGTGCAGTGATCAGCACAGCGCCTGAGAATCTCCACACTGGCGGCCATTTTTTAAGCAGCCCCTCATGTATTCATTTAATATCAGTGTTTCTCCCAAATGGAAGACCCCCGGGAGAGAGGATTTCACAGTAACTGAGATCACGAGGATGGAAGGCGGATGAGTGAAGTATACGGTGTGTCTCCTTAATTACACACACACACACACACACACACACACACGGAGCAACGGCAATAAGGCACTCCATGAGTGTGGTTATCTGTTTCCTGCAGCGTGTCTCTGTGTATGTTAGGACGTAGCACCGCAGAGAGAGGGGTGTAGGGACCGCAGAACATACAGCAAACAGAGACTTATTACAACGGAGGGAGACAAAGCCACGCACAAGAGCTGACAATCTAAAAAAAAAAAAAGTGTGTGAGGCCCAGGGGCGCTCGTTGCCTTTTGTGCCATTCATGGAGAGAAATCTGTTAACCCCTCAGGTGCCTCACGGGCCTGAACCTCTCGCTCCAGCAGACGGGAGTGAAAAAATAAAGATGATTCTGTTTGTTGTCGATACGTTTTTTTGCTGGTGATGTTACAGTGCCCCCTGTTGGGCAGATGCCTAATCAACCCCCCCCCCCCCCCCCTATGGAAAGCACCGTGCAAGGCTTTGCTCTGGCAGCAGAGGGGTTAAGTGGAGCAGCAGGTCCAAGCGCTGGGGTTACAGAGGAACGTTCTGCCGCTGCTCCGCAGGAGGGACACGGTAACGTATCTCTAGGTGTTACGTGGGACTCGCCTGTCCATCAGCTCTCATTCTCTATACCAGGAGCGGCTAACGCCAGTCCTCAAGGGCCACCAACAGGTCAGGTTTTTAGGATATCCCTGCTTCAGCATAGGTGGTGCAGTCATTGAGACACCTGTGCTGAAGCAGGGATATCATGAACTCCTGAGTCCCTTGAGGACTGGAGTTGGCCAGCCCTGCTCTATACAGCGCAGCACCGTATGGGAACAGGTAAGAGCCTGCACTATATGAACAGGATGAACCAGCGGGGAACGTACCCCGTGTATCTGGGGGGCGCCTTAATGTGCAGCTAGTCCCCTCGTCCCATTGCAAGTCCCCCCGTTCCCACATAGGGGCTCTCTTATTACCATAACAAAGATCTGGAATATATTATGGACCTATAGCTATATATAGTCTGTGCTTCTGAAGATGGTCACCTTGCTGGTCACACTGAGCTTTCTCAGTGTTGCTAATGAGGGGACTGGCCGGCGCCTGTGGGATTAACGCCAGTAGAGGACCTCCAGTAATGGGGTTTGGCCATTGCGAGGTTAGGGGACACGACCACATTCAGCAACCAACAAAGTCTATAAACGTGTGCAGGAACATCCCCCACCCTCACCCCCTGATTGGCTGGACAGAGGCCCGTGCTGGTTATTTGGAGGGAGCAGAGGGCTGGGGGCCCCGGGCTGGCATCACACAGCTGTGCTTCTCTTTATGACAGTAACAAACAACGACACATAACAAATACTGTGATGGGGAGTGTCCCGGATCCTTTGTGGCATGAATATCCAACACACACCGGTCCTTCAGCTTCAGCTGACTGTACGAAGCCCGTACTGTCCAGTTGGACTTCTTCCCTAGTTTGGCTGAGGCCATTGGCACAGAATGAGCTCACGGAGAGGAGCTAACGTGGCTATCTCCCACCTAACCCACTGAGGATGAGGAACCATTGGGTCTCCGTCCATCTTCCCGGCCCCTAGAGAGCAGTCCACGTTCATCGCCGGGCCCCAAACACAGCTCTTCCCTGGGCTCCCTTCTTCCCCACTGGGCTCATGCGGGCTGGTTCCAAGGTGCTAGGTGCAGTGGGTTTGGCCTCCCCTGGTCTCACTAATCCAGGCTCGTCCAGTCCGCCCTGCTTCACAACACTCTTCCCAAGCAACTCCTTGAAGACGCTGTCCATTTTCTTCGTTACAACCTGCAGAAGGGGGATAGACTGAGACATCTCCCACTACTGACAGCCCTCCCACAGAGACATCTCCCACGAGGGGCGCTGGATGGGCAGAGTTATCGTGAACAGATGAAAAGAGAGGAACAGACAGGCGCTGTATGGGCGAGATACTATCCAGTGGGAACAGAGAGGCGCTGTATGGGCAGAGATACTATCGTGGGAACAGAGAGGCGTGTATGGGCAGGATACTATCAGTGGGAAACAGAGAGGCGCTGTATGGGCAGAGATACTAAAGTGGGAAACAGAGAGCAGAGGCGCTGTATGGGCAGAGATACATCAGTGGGCACAGAGAGGCGCTGTAGGGGCAGAGATTGAGATACTATCAGTGGAACAGAGAGGCGCTGTTATGGGAGAGAGATATCAGTGGGACAGGACGGCGATGTATGGGCAGAGATATATCAGTGGGAACAGACAGGCGCTGTATGGGCAGAGATTCTATCAGGGGAACAGACAGGGCGGGCGTGTATGGGCAGAGATACGATTCAGTGGGAACAGAGAGGCGCGCTGTATGGCAGAGATACTATCAGTGGGAACAGGACAGGCGCTGTATGGGCAGAGATACTATCAGTGGGAACAGAGAGGCGCGGTGGGCAGAGATATATCAGTGGGAAACAGAGAGGCGCGTATGGCAGAGATTACTACAGTGGGAACAGACAGGCGCTGTATGGGGCACGAGATACTATCAGTGGGAACAGACAGGCGCTGTATGGCAGAGATACTACTCAGTGGAACAGAGAGGCGCTGTATGGGCAGAGATACTATCAGTGGGAACAGAGAGGCGCTGTATGGGCCAGAGATACTATCAGTGGGAAAAGAGAGGCGCTTTGTATGGGCAGAGATTACTTCAGTGGGAACAGAGAGGCGCCTGTATGGGCCAGATGATTACTATCAGTGGAGACAGACAGGCGCTGTTATGGGCAGAGACTACTATCAGTGGGGACAGACAGGCGCGTGTATGGGCAGAGATACTATCAGTGGGAACAGGACAGGCGCTGTAGGCAGAGATACTATCAGTGGGAACACAGACAGGCGCTGTATAGGGTAGAGGAGCACGAGCCATCAGTAGTGGTCCAATCTTTGATTGCTCATCAGAAAGACATGAATATTTTGAGCCATATAATAATTTTCATGGAAGGTCTTTTATGGGGCAAGAGAACAAGCAGCGGGACATGTTCCAGTCTCCTGTAGCTCTCGGTGGAGGTCGTCAGTAGTGGGAGATGTTCTGTGGGAGGTCTGTCAGTAGTGGGAGATGTCTCTGTGGGAGGTCTGTCAGTAGTGGGAGATGTCTCTGGGGAGGGCTGTCAGTTAGGGGAGATGATCTCTGTGGGGGGCTATCAGTAGTGGGAGAATGTTCTCAGTGGGGGGTGTCAGTAGTGGGAGATGTCTCGTGTGGAGGTCTGTCAGCAGTGGTAGATGTCTCTGTGGGAGGTCTGTCGTAGTGGGAGATTGTCTCTGTGGGGGTCTTCAGTAGTGGAGATGGCTCGGGGGAGGTCTTCAGTAGTGGGAGATGTATCTGTGGGAGGGCATGAGTTAGTGGGAGATGTCTCTGTGGGGGAGGGGGCTGTTCAGGTAGGGGAGATGTCTCTGTGGAGGTCTGTCAGTAGTGGGAGATGTCTCTGGGGGAGGTCTGTCAGTAGTGGGAGATGTCTCTGTGGGAGGGCTGTCAGTAGTGGGAGATGTCTCTGGGGGATGGCTGTCAGTAGTGTGAGATGTCTCTGTGGGAGGTCTGTCGGTAGTGGGAGGTCTGTCAGTAGTGGGAGATGTCTCTGGGGGAGGTCTGTCAGTAGTGGGACATGTCTCAGTCTCCTGTAGTCTCTGGGGGAGGTCTGTCAGTAGTGGAAGATGTCTCTGTGGGAGATCTGTCAGTAGTGGGAGATGTCTCTGTGGGAGGGCTATCAGTAGTGGGAGATGTCTCTGTGGGAGGGCTGTCAGTAGTGGGAGATGTCTCTGTGGGAGGGCTGTCAGTAGTGGGAGATGTTTCCGGGGGAGGTCTGTCAGTAGTGGGAGATGTCTCCGTGGGAGGTCTGTCAGTAGTGGGAGATGTCTTGGTGGGAGGGCTGTCAGTAGTGGGAGATGTCTCGGTGGGAGGACTGTCAGTAGTGGGAGATGTCTCGGTGGGTGGGCTGTCAGTAGTGGGAGAAGTCTCTGTGGGAGGGCTGTCAGTAGTGGGAGATGTCTCTGTGGGAGGTCTCTCAGTAGTGGGAGATGTCTCTGTGGGAGGGCTGTCAGTAGTGGAGA
>WSYH01001647.1:0-112390 GCA_036426205.1 Ascaphus truei
TTAAAGAGGTGTTAGCCTTGCAGTTAGCAAGGCTGTTCTACAAGAACATACACTCCCTTTTGTTTGCCCTTTTGCAGCCTCCATGTACCCCTAGAAGGCAATACTAGCATCTGGGTTTTCAATATACCGTGGGATAGTCCCACCTCCTGCTATTTTGGGTGTCTGCTGAAATCACTGATTTCATTAAACACTTTGAAGTACCCTGAAGTGGTGCCTTTTTGGCTGCCACAGAAGTATAACTATAAGTGCACTTCGAATACACCACTAGTTCTCCTGATAAACAGCAGGAATATGTGTTGAAATGATGCAGGCACAGTAGGATCCATAAACCCACATAGCATTGCGCACGATACACCCGCGCCATCTTTATATACCCCCCGATACATAAATATCTATATACGGGGTCCAGGGGACAAAAAAGAAGGGGCGCGAGTTTTTACTAGGCAACTGGCGCCTAAGGCGGCATAAAACAGCTAATCTCAAAACTAATCATGAGATTTTGAGAGTAAGGGCCATTGCACACGCACTGAAGCGAAAGTGGATACCGGAGAACTAACCATATAGACTCTAGGTCAAACCTACAGTGCGAACAGGCATCTAATAGAAACACACGGAACACCACCATCACGGTGGATGTTTAACTCCACCACTGCTGGAATACACTAACCGGCACCAATATACAGCACCCGCCTATACTCAGCACGTACCTGTGTCTATATGGAAGTGATACTTACCCAGCCAACCACACTGAACGGCTAAGCACATAAACCAACTGATAATAGAGGAACGGTGGACGACAACTGTGGTCCCAGCTGTGAAACCACACAAAACGTTTTGGAGCATAGATACACAACAGCGAGTAACTAGACCCTGGGTGCAATACATCTCAGCACCACCAGGTGTCGCCTCGGTTTTGAGAGACACAAATCTCAAGACATATACTGCTATACTTCAGATATATGTAAATACTTTAGACAGTGTATCAACACCATCTATACTCATCTGCTGAATGGGCCCAAAGTAGCTTCTTTGGACCATTTGTTGTGACATTAGTGTCTTTTAACATAGTAAATATAAACTATACTTTTGCTATTTTTATTGCACCATCACGTATTTGAATAAAAATTTTCTATTATACACGTTATATCTACCCTGACCACATTTATTCTATAAAGGCATGTGGTGCGCCTGCAATGGGATTCTTTCTCTGTGTATCTCTGTAGATACACCTGTCATATGTCTATGAGCTACTCCCTAGGCAGCACGCCCTTTTCAAACCAGGGTTTTTTGAGCGAGGTTTCCATCTATAGCTACTTACACTTCAACCAGTCAGCCAATTCACATTTCTTTTAATAGTTGGTCCATGTGGTTTTGTAGCACAAACTACGACTTCTTTCACTGTGTAACTAGTAGCAACAGTTTTATTTTGGGATGCAGGATATTATGAAATAGAAATACTGTTTCAGTACTTTAATTTCCAACTCTGGCTTCTTCCTTCTGGTATATTATTTTGTGGCTAGTTGCATCCTGTAGGATTTATTCCTGGGATATGTGCATTTAGATTTTCATCATACTTTACTATTAGATCAATAAAGCATTTTAACAAGCTTGAGAGAAATAGCTTAATGCAGTAAATACAGTATGTAGATTTTAGAGAATCATCATCCTTTTTTAAACCAAATTGATTCTCATGGGATTATTTGTATTAAAACAGCAATATTTTTCTACACAATCGCTAAAGGATTTTTTTTATATATTAATTTTGTGGAAATATTTACTTTAGTAAAGAAAAGCAGGAACATTTTTTTTTATGACAAGAAAATGTAAAAATTATAAATATATTGACACCAATGTTTTGTTAAGTCTTCAGAGGGTATGCATAAAAAGTAGCTATGTTAGATAGAGATAATGTATATCAGGGTGGCCAACTCCAGTCCTCAAGAGCTACCAACAGGTCAGGTTTTCAGGATATCCCTGCTTCAGTACAGGTGGTGCAGTCAAAGACTGAGCAATTGATTGAGCCACCAATGCTGAAGCAGGGATATCCCGAAAACCTGACCTGTTGAGAGCTCTTGAGGACTGGAGTTGGTCACTCCTGCTGAATATAGATCCAAATAGAAAGATAGATTGATGGGTAGACAAAAGTGATGTGATGTTTTGAAAGAAAATTGTTGTCCCAGAATAAGATGTCCTACTACTGTATATACAGTAGCCAAGAAAAATGGAAATCACTGCAAAACAGGACTGCCTAAGGCTACACTTATAGTGCCGGCGACGATGATGCGACGGTTGCTGGAAAATGAAATAGAGATGACTTCCAGCGATTGCGACCAATCCATCGCGCCATGCTTACTATAAGCGCACGCGACGGCAGCAATGCATTTGTTTTGCTGCGACGTCGCGACGCTGTCGCCGGCACAATAAGCACAGCCTAACATATATGGTGTAAATAGGGTGACCAGACGTCCCGGTTTAGCCTGGACAGACCCGGATTTACTGCACGTCCCGGTGTCCCAACAATTATTTGAAAAAGTAAAAAAATTCCGGTTTCGGCTGCAGAGGGGGCGAGGCCAGTATCATCAAGGGGTGGGGATAAGGGAGAGAGCAAATTGGGGGGGGGGAGGGCAAAGGAATGAGGCCGGGGAGAGAGAATGGGTGGGGGGGGGAGAAAGGGGGGGGGGGGGGGAGAATGGGTGGGGGTGCGAGAGTATGGGTGGGATAGCGAGAGAGTATGGGTGGGAGAGCGAGAGAGTATGGGTGGGAGATTGAGAGTATAGGTGGGGGAGCGAGAGAATGAGGGGAGAGAGAAGGGATGGGGAAGCAAGAGAATGGGTGGCGAAGCAAGAGAATGGGTGGGGGAGAGAAAATAGGGGGAGAGAGCGAGAATGAGGGGGGAGCGAGAGAGAATGAGGGGGGAGTGAGAGAGAATGGGTGGGGGAAAGAGAAAGAATTGGGGGGAGAAAGAATGGGGGAATAGAGAGAGACTGGGGGGAATAGAGAATGGGGAAGGGAGAGAGAATGTGGAAAGGAAGGGATGGAGAATAGGGAGAGGTAGAATGAATAATACAGCATGAATGGTGACGTTATTAGACTAATATTATAATATTAATTTTTTAGTGATGTAATTTGATGTAAAAATATATATATTTTTTTCCCCCTGGTTTTTCATTTTGAAAATCTGGTCACCCTATGTGTAAATGATGACACTATGAAGTGGATATGTGAGGGTGTAATGTTGGGTGAATATAGACTTGGTATGGGACAGAGGATACATTTCACCTGCAATTAAAGGAGCCCCAGATGATGATTTAAAAAGTATATATAATTGAAGCATAACGTCTCCAGAGCTCAACACCGTTAATTTAAGGTCCGGGGATCACGTGCTTTTAGAGATACTTACCTCCGAAGTAGGTGCTTGGTAGCTAATCCAGCTTGGGGAGCAGGGATTTCAGGTTTGAAGCTCCCACTTCACATGGGCCAATAGGAAGCTGCACCGATGCCATTTAGGCTTCCTATTGATCCGCAGGAAGTGAAATATATGAACAGCTGATATATTTTGATCCCCGGTAGCCGAGGAGAGCTGCAACTGGCACCTTCTTCGCTGTTAAGTATCTCCAGAAGCAGGGGGTCCCCGGAGCTGAAATTAACAGGGTTCAGCTCCGGAGACCCCCTGCTTTAATGCTATGTAGCCCTTGTTTCCCCATAACTAAAGGGACTACCAGTACTGCTGTTACCTATAGGCTTACAGAAGGCCTGAGCCTCTGCCACTGGGAGCCTGGGGTGATTGCGTCTGCGCCTTGGTGCAGCGCCTCCACCTGAATTGATCCTAGCGTAGCAGGATAAGCCCTTCCCAGGAACAATACCAGTAATATTCACACACACACACGTATATATATATATATCATTACTGTACACACGAATAAAGGTACCCTGTACCCCACATTATAATGGGACCCAACTTGATACCCGTAGCTCCGGAGGGTCCCTCTATAGGATCCTCTTCAGTTTCATTCACTGTTTCCTCAGCTTCCATAAAGTCCTTGCTGGAATCATTGGTGTTTTCTTTCTTGCTTCCGGTCCTTCCGGCTCCCCATCCAGAGGTGTAGCCGGTATCTTGGGCTCGTCATCTCCCACCTGTGGGATAGGGAGAAGATGGTTACGGTGCCAGACCTTTACCCGGCCATCCGCGTCTTTTATGCGGTAGACCGGGAGGCCCGGCATCTGGGACTCGACTTTGAATACTCCATCTCGCCAACAGTCGGCCAGTTTGTGTTTCCCAGGAATTCCTAGGTTGCGGAGAACCACAGCATCTCCAGGACGAATCTCCCTTTGTCTGACCTTGTGGTCGTATCGCTTCTTATTGTTGGCGTTTAGCTGGGCGGAGGATTTTTCAGCTAACTGATAAGCCTGTTGCAGGCTTTCTTGGAGCCGTTGCATGTATCGAAAGTGCGTCGTGTTGGGTACCCCATCGGTCGATACCCTCAGGCGCACATCCACAGGCAGCCTGGCTTCTCGCCAGAACATGAGGAAGTATAGGAAGAACCCAGTGGACTCGTGGCGGGTACAGTTGAACGCATGTACCAGTGTTTCCACATGCTGGCTCCACTTGGTCTTCTGAACGCCTTTCAGGGTACCAAGCATATCCAGTAACATCCTGTTAAATCGTTCCGGCAGAGCGTCTCTCTCCGGGACTTAGTTCAGGAGTTTGAGTAATTCCCGAGTAAGTATCTGGTAGAAAAAGAAGAAAAAATCAGCACACTGCCAGGGAGCCAGGTGGTTAAAAAAGTATATAAATGTATTCAACAAATGAATGTCCGAAACGCACAACCCCCTTGGGTGATGTTTATTTGTTGAATAAACTTATATACTTTTTTAACCACCTGGCTCCCTGGCAGTGCGCTGCTTAATCCTTTTTCTACCGGATTTCTACATCTACAGCTAGACACGCCACAACAGACTTGTGGAGGCTCAGGAGTGGGTAAGATTTATTCTACTTATGGTTATCTGAAGAGTATGTCTCTACTTCAGTATTAATTCAGTTTTTCTCTAATGAGTTAACTTCAGGTTGATTTATTATTACCTTGATTGTTCGCTTCAGGAGATACTATATCATTAGCGTACTGGTTATTAACTCAAGATAGAAGACTTTACCCCCTTCATACTAGAGTCATATTTCAGAGTTTGAATTATTACAATTATTGATACAAGACTGTATATATTCCGAATTCATTGGAGCATCTACATTGCTATATTTATATATATATATATATATATATATATATATATATATATATATATATATATATATATATACACACACACACACATCTTTCAAAGTCTCTGCCCTGATCTGAGTGTAGCCGATTTGGTAGATCGTAATTGACAAAGTACTTCTCCCATAATATTATGGCCACCGTAATGGCCTTCTGGTCCTTAGTTGGGAAGGCTTGGGCGTAGCATGTTCGTGATGACCAACAAATTACCGATGCCTCCGGTGTCTGGTTCGATAAATAGAAAAACCATGCACACCAAGTCCATGGGACCCTAGCTTTTCAGGTGAGCCATTAGTGCGGCTCTGGTAGTAAGGGTCTTGCGCTGGATGCATCATGAGCATCTGCGGCAGTGTTGCTCCACTGAATCCTGCATCCATGGCCAGAAAAAATGGTCTCATCAGCCCAAAGGTCTTCTCAAGCGGATATGACCATATTCATCGTGCAAGGCCTTCAGGAACATATATTGTAGGTTCCTGGACAGAACCAGTTGTCTTCTATCCGGGTGGTTATGGTATTGTACCACCCGATAGACAAATTTGAGATGGATAACGGTTTACTCTATTTCCCTCATTAGTATCGCGAACATGTCACTTTGAGCATGTTTGATCAGGGCAGGTTTCTTTTGCCTGACGGCTTGGCGGGAAGCTCCAGCCACTGGGTTCCTTATTTGATATTGTACCAAGTCCTTCCAGGCGATGATCTTGTCCAGAGTGATGTTCATTCCCTCTGGAGTACAGTATGTGGCGGGGATGGCCTTGGAATGGCATCCCAAGGAATCCACGACCCTCAGTACTGAGAAGGCCACTTTATCTTGTACAATGGCCACTGTGTTGCATTTAGTCCTGGTCTTCGGGACAAGGCATCAGCCCCAAGGATCAGGGGCCCTGGTTTGTACTTCAGGGTGAACTTGTAGTTTGTTAGAGCCGCCAGTCATCTGTGGCCGGTGGCATCCAGCTTAGCAGATGTCAGTATGTACGTCAATGGGTTGTTGTCCGTCCGCACCTTGAAGGTGACACCGTACAGGTAATCATGGAGTTTGTCCACGATTGCCCACTTGAGTGCAAGGAACTCCAACTTGTGGACCGGATAATTCTGCTCGCTGGGAGTCAAACTGCATCTGATGTATTGTGGCAGTGAGAGGGTTAACCAGGCCAACAATAAAGGTATTGTGCCCGGCTGGTTAACCCTAAACCGTGTTGGGACAGAAAGGGTTCAAATGTATTGCAACCATCAGCCTATGTTTTCCCCTACACTACCTTTATTGTTTCTAATTTGCAGCTCTGAAGCTAGCTGCAGTTAAATGAATGAATGAAAATGTGCTAACTGTATTTGTGACACAAGGGGGAGCTTCTAGTGCTGAACCAAGCGCCAAGCGTGCCTGTGAATAAGTGGCTGCTTTGAAGATGGGTATCACTTCCTAAGCCATAGACCTCTAAACTGCAAAGTCAATTGGATAAGTTGTTTGCGGTCTAGCTGAAGTGCCGTCTTGTCAAAATGTATCCAGCGGTCTCGTTATCCACTTAAGCTGAATCGTTGGCGTGTCTGCGGTTACCGATCAAAAGCCTGCATGGATACATTGTATGCCGACTTGTAACCCAGACCAATTATAGGTCAAACCGCAAACCACATCACAGAGCCCATTCAATTAAGTAGATAACTTGCGCTAGGACAGAGCTAGCACTCTAATTTTGAGTGCAGTTAGTTACACAGGTACCATGAACATACATATAAGTTTTATATTTGTTACATATGCAGAACATACATTTATAAACATACTGTATTTCAATGGTGTTTTAAATGCAAAGGTAGGAAACCCTTTCTGCCGGTCCGGCAATGAATCCATTAACATGCTCATATTTTATGGATGAATCAGCTGAGGGATTTTTTATCTCTGGACTTCAAAGGGCACCCTGCTAAGGTGGTGCCCCAGTGTCTAGAGAATTCCGGAGTTGAAAAGCCTCAGAGACCCTAGGTGTTAAGGTGGCCGGGATATTGTTAAGTACTAGATACCGGTGCGAAGTATGGGCACTTCACACTTTTTAGCCAAACCCAGACTTACTGTCGCCAGGTAAGGGGTTGGGCCCGGTATGCTAAGCAGCTCAGGTGTGAGATTCACGCATGCTCATAGATGACCGGGAAGCAACTTTTGCCCGTTCTACGAACTCCTGGCAAGTCGGGGATTGGTGGGAAAAGTTATTCCCACGAGAGCATTGGGTGTACATGTTAGGTATAGGACCGTTAACCCTATAAAAATGCCTGCAGCCCAGTCCCAGTCAAATTCATCTGAGCTTTACCAAGATACATACAAACTACAGCGTCAGCGGTTCAGGAGTGTGAGGGGGGATTAACTACATTGTATGAAGATTTGCACCCCTCTTCCAGAATTCGTTTGAGCTAAGGATTCCCGAACGAATCCTGTAAGGACTATACCAAAGAATTCCTTTTGGCGGAGATATAGTGTAGAGGGAGAAAGGGGGTGGCCCGGGATTAAAGGGGTTACACCCCATTTGGCCATCCCCTGACCTCACCCGGGAGTCAAAGGGTTAACTGGGCTAAGACCCAGAACAGTGATTTAACCCCTGTAATGACATGTACATGTGTATTCCCCTGTTCCATTGTAATGTCTGGTTTAATCAGTGTCTGCATCACACACACACTGGAATCCATCCGGGAGCACAAGGGTTAATAGTCCTTTAATGATTATAGCTCTTTGTGAAGTTTTCCCGCCTTTTCAGGCACCATTTTGCAGGTCCCCATTGGCCGCCATTAGGGCTCCATGCATTCTAATGGAGAATCTTGTTGTTTTAGTCCTGTTTCCTGTAAAGACCAGCAGGTGGCGTCCGAGAGGGAGAGCGGCGGTTTCCCATTGAAAGTCGATGGGCCCATTGACTTCAATGGCGGTTCCTCGAGGTAACTTTCGAAGAACAAGTTGGCTGCCGTCCAGACCGCAAAACCGCAAAGCGGATACATTTTCAATAGGAGAGCTTTGATCACTTACAAGTCAAGGTCAAGTGGCGTGGGAATAAACAGTTCTAGGGCCCGTAGGAATAAAAAAAATTTGCCCCTAGTTCCTAGGCTTCCCCCCACTCGACCACAACCGGGTCCCCAAATCCTGGACCCCCGATAAGGGTCGAACCGAGAAGAACGGGTCGCGCCATAGGCTTTGCCGGCGGCGGCAGAAACGGCTCAGAGAAATGACTACGTGTGAAATGCTGTATTTTGGTACTCCATATCTCCGGTTCCAGAGGGCCTAGCGGATCAAGGTTTGGGATATCTGCAGTCACTGCTCCGGCATCACTGCAGAACCATCCTTGACCCTCCTGGACCAACCCGACGGAGTATGGACCCCCTTGAAAGTTCGGGACTTTTCCCATAGACTTCAATGGCGGAGAAACCCCATTGACCTCAATGGCAGCAATTTACCATTGAAAGTCTATGGCGGAGAAGCCCGTTGTTTTCCATGGGGATTTAGTGAAAAGCTGAGATTTCTTTTTTAGCGGAGATTTTTGTATTAAAATGAAAAAATGATTTAATGTGCATTTGTGCATCTCCGGTTCCATGGGTCGTAGCAAGTCGCTTTTTGGACCATTTGGTGCCCAGTTCCGGCCATGAGAACTGGGAAGTTTGGTTCTGCTAGGCCCAACAGAACCGGATATTTTAATACGTTTGTTTTATGTTTAATACTGTGTCCCAAGGTATGGACAAAGACTCTGTTGATTTAAGGGCGGAGGAGGCTCAAACCAGAGCAGACTCCAAGTGTCCCATTTATCACCTTCCAACAAAGGTTATCCTGCCAGAGATCCAGATGGGTAGACTGGATGGCATTCCATTTGCATATGTGGGGCTACAGAAATGAGACCCCAGAGTTCTACTGCGCCTGTGCCAGCTAGCAGGGGGGCCTGTACTAAAATGTGTTCCCCCATCAAAGATTGGTTTTCAATTATCTCCAGCCAATCACAGGTACTTAAGGTTAAGGATAGAGGGACAAAAGGTTTATAAACTGCTGTCCACCCATATATCCTTTGTCTTCGTTCGATGGTGTCTTCGTTTGCTGATATTTTTACCTGATATCACCTGAATGATTACCTGATAGCTGAAGAGAAATGCTACATCAAACTTCTCATTCCCCAACCCCTAAGTAAGTGTACTTCTTGTCTGTTACTGTATTATTCGTGTGTTCACCTATCCTAAGGAATAAAATCACTTTATTATATCTTAAGCCGCGTTCAGTTCAAACCCAGTTATTTTTGTTTAATATTAATAGACCTGTGTAAGCTATCGTCACATATAGGGCTGGCAAGTTGCGCCCCTAGCCAAGGATTATCGCAGGACTCAAACCGCGCACCCACTTGCATGTGTGCAGGGGTGCCCAGAGACTATGATTCGTTCTGTGGACATTTGATTTTGTTTCCCCATCCCAGTAAGTGTTTTATTGACTGTAATTGTGAATATTGTGTGTTTGTCTTAAAAGGAAATAAATTACAATTTATTTTGCCCATCTTGTGTGCTCAATCTAGAATCCCGGTATTAATGTGTTGGTAAGACCTGGTCTACCGTGACACATCGACCAGTAGCCTAAGGCCAGCCAGGTACTTCTGGTGCAGGACAGCACCTAGGTCATTGAAACTCGCATTCACATGAAGGATGTAGGGCTGCTCGGGATCGGCGTACGGGCAAAGTACGGGCAAAGGCGGTCATCCACTTGTTACCAAACGGTAGTCGTGTGAAGGTGGCTTTCTGCCCTGTATCCTTGGGGTATATTTTGAGAAGGCTGTTGAGAACCTTTGCTTTGGTGGAATACCCCTCCACAAAGCCGTGATAATATCCGCATAAGCCTAGGAAAGAGCATAGCTCCATGACGTTCTTTGGTCTTGGCCAATTCACCACGGCTTCGACTTTGGTGGGATCGGTGGCATTCCACCCGCAGATACTGTGTCCCACGTATGTCACTGAAGTGTGGCAGAACCGGCATTTGTCTAAAGACAGCTTCAGGCCTTCTTGGCCTAGTCGATCTATCACCTTTAGCAGATGCTCTTCATGCTCCTTCAGTGTCTCACCAAAATGATGATATTGTCCAGGTAGACTAAGCATTCCCGAGGGTTCATGTCACTGATGGTCTTCTCCATCAGACGATGAAACGTAGCCGAAGCACCACAAATGCCTTGAAGCATACGAGTCAACTGGTAGAAGCCAAGTGGACACACGAAGGCCATTTTCTCTGTCTTCTGCACTCAAGGGTACCTGGTAGTACCCAGATCTCAGGTCCAGTACGCTTAAACATTGGCTTTCCCGACAGTGCGTTAAGAATTTCTTCAATCCGCGGAAGCATGTATTGGTCGGGTACAGTGCGATTATTCAGTGCCCGATAATCCACACAGACGGACCGACCCATTCTTCTTTCTCACCATCATGAGTGGTGACACATACGGGCTACGGGACACTGTCACAATCCCCGCCGTCTCCATCTCTTGTAGAACGTCTCTCACGTCCTCAACATCTCGAGGAGCAATGCGACAGGACCGTTCCAGGAAGGGAGTGGCATCACTTAACCGGATATTGTGCTGGGCGATTCAGCTGCAGCCCACATCCATCTCGCTGGTGGCTTAGCCATCAGTCGATCCCTCCACTCGGCGGACAGTGTTGACTCCCCAAAGTCATATGCCAGTTCAGCTGGTGGATCTTGCAAAGGGATGTTTTGTATTGTATAAGCACCTGGATCTTCCCCGTCGGTATCGAGGACTTCCATTCTCGTATCTCAGGCACAAGCCTGTAACCTCAATTTGCGTCCTCTTCTGTACTCTCCTGCGAGAAGAGACGATCGGCCTCGTCTCAGCCCGGTTAGCAGCAGGCTACGTACATGACCTTCACTCCCCTGGTGGAAGCTCTGTCAATCCCTTGGAGTGATTGAACAGGCCCCCATATCCAATTTGGGGCGATATCTTGCAGCACTCCTCGTAGTACTGGGTGGATCTGTAGGGTAGACATGGGTAGTTTGCCGGCATCTTGCAAGTAGGCTATGATCATCGCCCTCATCACATCGGTGTTGGTTCCCAATATGATCGGGGAACTTGGACATTCCCGAGGCTCAGGACATATTAGCGCCACTACATCCATGGTGTGGGATTTGCCGGTGTTCAGCTGGAGTATGTCCAGCCAAACATGCAGCACGCCGTTGATGGGATAATACGCATTGCTGAGGCCCAACAGCTTTATCTTGTTGGCCGACTGCAAGGGCAGACGTTCGAGATGTTGATCATAGAACGGCCAGTACACAATGGTCATCTGGGACCCAGTGTCCAGCAAGGCCGATGCGTATATGCCTTCACGAGGACACGGATGATGGCAGTCGGTCCTACGCGACAGTAAGCGTCTGATGAGGATTCGTCGGGTTTTGCCTCTGGTGCACTCGGGCGGAGAGGTGGTTTCTGCGGTATGGACCTTGCATATCATAAACTTGGGTTGGATGCTAGAGTTTGAGGTTTTTTTTGTTCCGGACAGTCCCACGAGAAGTGACCCTTCTGGCCACAGTTGTAACAGATGAGGCCACTGGGGTCCACGCAAGCCCTGTAGGTAGGGGGTGTTCTCCCAGACGTCCTGGACTTACCTGTAGGTGACTTGGGAGGAGGATCCTCCTCAGTGCTGTAGGTCTCCTTGACCTTCGGAGCTGATGCCGCCTTGGCTTCACCCTTGAGGGGCTCTTTGGCCTTTTTAGAGGCACGGAAGTGCAGTTGGACTTCGTGCTTTTTGATATGCCGCATCAAATCCATGTAGCTAGGGGGTACGGTGGTTGCAGGAGCACCCCGCATTAGAAGGGCTACTGGGTGTGAAGGTAGTGATCCTTTCAGCAGTTTTTTGAACCGGTACTGGACCACCACTGTGGCCAGAATGATTTTCTTAGAAAGCAGTGTCCACAGGGATAGTTGGAGACAATAGCGGATAATTCTTCTCCGTCCTTTTGGCGGAGAGCCTTGAACTGAGCCAGGAGATCGTCTTCGTCATCTTTGCTAGTGTAAGATTGGGTTAAGAGTTCCACTAATTTGTGAGTGGTAACATCTCCGTCTGTGTCTCGGCGCGGCTGGTGGTCGGCTAGCCTCTGAATCTTGACAGCCTGAGCAAGACCACTCGTCTATCACGTGGAGCGCGTGATCTTTCTAGGTTTCGAACCCTTTTTCTCCTAAAAGCGTGGCACTATCCCGGAGAAGGCCTTGAGCTTTCTGTAATTCTGCGACTGTGAAGACAGTTAGGGCCTCCACTAGTTGCGGTAGGGTCACTTCCAGTGCGGAACTGCCACTTGACAAGCAATCATTTCCGGTGGGGGACTCCCGGCCCAGCTGAGGGCCCCTTGTGCGGCACTTGGGGTGGTTACCCGGGGTAGGGGTACGTCTACCCTGTTGGGGGTACTGGAGACTGGTGCAGTAGTCGGCCATCCCCCGTGCAGAGGGGGGAAGGCGGACATTGCGGCTTCAGAGGGGGGGCTCTGAGGAGAGTCCTGAGGTGAACATTTCACGGATCTTTATTAACTCGGGCAATATGAGTGGTAGCCTATGGCTGGGGCCTCTGGGGTATGAAGAGTCTGTGGGGCATCTACCTGGCATATTTCCTGACCCGCCGTTAATAATATGGTGCTCCATTGATATGTGGTATCAAATTCACGCCCTGTAATCCATGTTTTGCTTAGACCGAGGAGTCGTTTTAGATGGTCCCGGATCATTGTTTGGGACATGAGAGCGGGCACATTCCCCACTGCAACCACGTGGCTGGGGGGTTCTTTGACCTTGAAGGCTCAGGCATGGACCTCCTGTCTTGAGGGCACGAGCATGGTGGAGAATTAGATTGACTGAAACTGGACTGCTGAGTAGGGCACACCAGGTCTGAGATCTTAGCGGCGCCTCCAAATGTAGCCCTTGTTCCCCCACAACTTAAGGGGCTACCGGTACTGCCGTTACCTGTAGGCTCACAGACGTCCTGAGCCTCCGCCACTGAAAGCCTGGGTGATTGTGTGTTCGCCTCGGTGCAGCGCCTCCACCTGAAAGGGATCCTAGCATAGCAGGATAAGCCCCTCCCAGGAACAATACCAGTAATACTCACAGATATATATATATATATATACATATACACACACACATACATACATAGAACTTCACTGTACACACTAATAACGGTACCCTGTAGCCCACACTATAATAGGACCAAACCTGATACCACCAGTAAGTGTCCCCGAAGTACATTGGGTGCCAGGCACCAATACCCTGATGTCCTTTTCCCAATGTCAAGGCCCACCCAAATGTAGGAGATAGCGCTATCACATGTAGTGTTGGTGCACTTAGTTGGGTACCCCCCCGGGGCATCTAGCACCCGGGTAATGCATATTTAACAAGAGGTTCCGTTTGATCCAACATTGTTGTCGTCCGCGATGGCATCCGCCTCAGGTGAATTCCGGCGTGGATAATATCACCAGAGTCTCTTGGAGCGGAGGTGGTTTGGTCCCAGACAACAGGCCGCGATCACCGTGCGGCGTCTTCACTGTGTCCCTCACACTAGACAGTACAATGGGGAAGAGTCCCTATCTAAGGGGCCTTCCCTGAAGCAGCCACAAGCTACACGTACACATCTGTCTGGCTCCCTTCTCCGACTGACTAGCATGGTTGAAGCGCGCAAAATGTATCTATTCTCAGGCAAGGAGAATGCTGCAGCCCTATTGGCTGGTTCACACTGTATCACCGGCAGTTCCAGTGCCTTCTGGGGAGCTGTAGTTCCCCTGGGAACTGTTACCTATTTGCCTCCGCTGTCCCTGGCTACTGAGCATGCGCGAACTTCACTGCGCATGCGCGATTTGGCCAAGATGGCGGCGCCCTGTACTTGGAGCCTTCACAGGGGCTCTGGCGATCCTTTCCCCCCTCCGACCACCTACAGCTACCCACACATTGCTGGACGCGCGCACACACCGCCATCAGAGCGCCCCTGCAACCTCTCCCTGCTACTTCCCACCGGGGCGCCCCGATAGACGTCCCCCTCCTGCAGCCCGGAGGTAAGAGGAGGACCTGGCTACAGCTATATAAAAAAAATGCCACAAAGTCCGCCCATTGGGACAGCTTCTAAGTTCTTAGGGCCTCATTCATATCACACAGTAACATAATTTTCCTCAGAAGCAACATTGTTGCTGAAGATGTACTGTATAAAACAAAAATAAAATATAACTTGGATTAGGTTAAAAAAAAAAAAGACATGTACCAAGCTTCAGTGCAGTGATTCAGAAAGAAGGATAACGTATTATATTTTGAAGCTCTGTGTTGCCTGAATCATCATGCCGACCCACAGAGAATTAACAAAAGAAGCATGAACGTTTAGTACATGCTAGGAACATCGCAAGAGTATTGTGGAGAAATAAAGGAATAAAAAAAAAAAAAAGGATAACAACAAATAAACCGGAAACGGTAAATAAAAGCTGGGCCTAATGTTTTATAGCAAGAGTGGGAAATGGACAGCTAAAATCTGCCAAATAGTCCTTTCTTCAAAATTTTTTTGTTTATTATGGTCCTAAAATCACGTAAACCCAATTTAAACTACCAAGAGATAATAACCACCCCAAGAAACATCCTAAAATAAACCATTTATTAAGAAAAAAAAATGTTCTTCCAATTTTATTAATTAGCTTTTTTTTTTTTATATAGTTTTTTTGGTTTTTGCGTAACAAATCCGAAGCTGGCCGAAAAAAATGACGGGTTCACAGTCAGTGCGCTCAACAGGGAGATTGAAAACATTTACAAGGTCCAGACTGCGTGATAAGACTACAACTTGCGCCTCATCCTGAAGAGTTTAAAACAGTACTATGTTTTATTACAGTTCTCAATCATATGAGAAATAAAGAGCGAGAGAACAAATTAAAAATAATTCAATGGTCCATATCCAGTAGTAATGGCACTTCACTGAAACATGCAGCTTCCTTAAAAACGTGCGGGACATTGTCACATGGGCAACATGTACCAAGTAACACACACAAGAGCAGCAGCAGGAGGAGGAGTGACGCCTGTCACCTGTGCAGTCTTCAATCACGGTAAGATCCAACGTTGCACTGTGGGTCTCAGCTTAGTCTTTATGTAAATATTACATACAGTAGTGATTAAGAGATGACTCGCTGAAATACATTAGGCCACATCTTCTCAAGAGCTTTATTCTTCATCTGTGCAAACCTGTGCAAAGGGAGAGAAGAGCACTGTGAGATAGAGGCTAACAAAGTTAGCATGACTCAAATCATTCATTGTTTAGCAGTCCATAAATTTGCACAGATCTAGTAGCCGTTTTGGTTTGGACCAACTTTAGTGTTGTTGTTTCGATGGATAAATGTATTTATTTTTATTTATAAAATGTTTCACCAGGAAGTAATACATTGAGAGTTACCTTTCGTTTTCAAGTATGTCCTGGGCATAGAGTTAAAATGACAAATATGAGAGTTTTTTATAGAGATCACCAATCTTTCCATTCAAGGAACAGTGGACCAACATAATACATCTGAAGCATAAGTCAGAGGAGGGTTCAGAAAGTTTGTGTACAACATCAACAAAGAACATTTCTGTAAGTCCATTACAACGCAACTTGTAATAAAGCCAATAAGGAAAGGGCCATAACTTACAAACCAACTACTGTATTCATCATCATCTTGCCTTATTCTATACTTGACATGTGCCTTTCTTTTAATCAAAATGCCAACCACAATCACACTATTTCTTAACATAAATAAAGGCCCTTTCAATATAGTATATTTACATAGTGTAGTAAATACACTGATCACCATACTGAATAGGAGCAAAAATCTCTAGCAATCAAGCACTAACTCAGTTGAGAGAAGGAGTGGCCTTTTATAAACGTCCCACTTCATGACCCCTGGCTTTTTTTTTTTACCTTTTTTCTTAGGGAACACACAGCTATCTGAAACATATTTAAATGTGTTTGTTTTACATGCAACCACCTCTACTGGGATTATGTTTTATCCATCAACTAACCCTTAAATCAAGTACGTCCTTATATTTCCCTAGTCTTAATCAACATCATTCTAGCATTTATCCTACAAACGACTTCTCTGTTGCACCCGAGGAAATTATTTTACAAAAAGATTACGCGCTCTCATTTTGTCACATATTCTCAAGACTTTTAAAGCATCAAAGCATTTCCCCCATGACCTAAATTAATAGAGGGGGAGGGAGGCGTTACGGTGTTGGACGTATACATTTTTGAGTTTCATTTCCTGCATGGGGCCACCAACACTGTGATTATGAGCAGATCTCATCATTCATAAAATAAACCCATCCATGAAAAATGTGCCATTTCTGAATTGGGTGGATTTTTCTAGTCCAGTTAAATGTTGCTTTACTACTATTCTACTACAAGAATGAATTAAACTCATCGCTGCTCTGTAATGCACTGCAGGACCCTCTGGCAGCAAAGGGTTTAATGCTCTTGGAGCAGTGATTGTCAAAACTCTCCTCAGTGAGCTCCAGCCACACCACAAATTAGGAATTTCGAATGAACTCACACATAGGTGAATTCAACCTGATTTGCATGTAAATAGAATGTTGGGTGGTTGCCTCAGAAACTTGGTCTGGCTCATGGCTGTGAGGGGAGGTTAAAGAACCACTGGTCTGAAAGTCCTCAACATCTGAGCTTCTGCATATTTCGTTCCTCGTGCTAACATAACTTTTACTGCTGTGACTTTCAAATGGCGCTCATCTTTGCTCCAAATTTCTATAGCTTTCACAAACCTTGACAAATGGATGATCCAAGAGTTGGCTAGCAGTCCATCGTTTCTTTGGTTCGCTTTCCAGGCAGTGGGAAAGGAAGTCTTTTCCTTCAGGGCTTATCCGATCAGGGATGGGTGGCTTGTGTCCCATCCCTACTTTATACATGATCTGGAAGTTGTGCTCATATTCATGCCAAGGTCTCTGAAACAATGAAACATATCTATTAATAGGCTGATTTTCTAACCATTTTCCTTCAAACGTGGCTATGGTTATGGATCACTTCTATCAGAATTGTAACTTCAACTTGCTCAGTAATTATGGGCCTACATCTTTAGATGGTCTCAGAGCCGAGTGGGGTAATTAGTTCAGTAAATAAATCATTTACAACTGTCAAAAAGTGAAAACGAATTAAGGATGCACTGCTGTTTGAAAAAGCACTATTTGTTCACAAGGAGCAAACAAAATGATATATGCTGATTAGAAGATGTTTACCAAATGTGTAATGTTTATCATTTTTGTATTGCTAAGAGAATCAGTACAACGGAACAGTCTCCTCTACCAAACTGTGCAAATAATGCAGTTTCCATTGTATCAATCTGTTTTAATATCTAAGCTGCAACTTCATAGCCAACAAAATTAGGATGGATGGCTTTCTTGAATTTGAGGTTAAAAAGGGGTTTAATAAAAAAAAAAAAAAAAAGAAGGAATGCCTTTTTACCTTTCCAGTGACCATCTCGATTACAACACAACCCAGACTCCAGATGTCTGCTGCACGTCCGTGGCCCTCTCCTTTAGCTCTGGTGATCACTTCCGGAGCCATGTATGCTTTAGAAACAATGTATACAGATGCGCATGTAACTCATACATTTTACAACCCAGCATCTTCACCCCATAGCCACCAAAAGGGCCTAAAACTGCAAGCCCTTTCTGTTGAGGCTGCATTTCCCCTCAGTGGCTGAGACTTTTACTTAAAGATGTATTTCCGTATTGCATAAACGATCCCCAATATTCTTTATCCCCCGGAACCCATCTCTCTTCTCACCACCAGGCTCCAGAGAGATTTATAGTTTTTTTGTGCTGGTTTCCAACATAAAAATAAATAAATAAATAAATAAATATATATATATATATATATATATCAAATGTAAATATACTGTATGCTCATTTGCATGTCTTAGGCAGGTCTGAAACCCCGCCTTTCACCATTATCACCCAGCACACAGCACTTCCACTGCAGCAAGGGATTCTGGGAAATATACATATACATACACACAGCAGGTCACCAATGGAAAACTGCAATGTGATTGGCAGTGTGGCGACCATTTTGTCTCCCCTGGAGAAGTCTTATTGCCGCTAGAGGTCAGCTCTGGCAGATCCCCTCTGTTCAGGTAATACAAAAACACCTAGGCCTTAAGTATACATCCTTCATAAATATAAATAGATATATATATAAAAATTCATTTAAAAAAAAGATGAAGATGGTGTGTTTTTATTTAGGTTTTGAAGATAGAATGCATGCAATGCAATTAAACCCACTCTATACATTTTGATGTAGTCTAACCTAGCAATATACATGCATTCCACTCCCTACTTTCCTTGATCGAGAGGGTGTATAATGCAGAAAGGTTACCTACGGTCGTCTTGTTTCGGTTTTAATAGGATAAGTGAAAATTTACAAGGCCATGATTGCAATAGAATTAATCCTGTTGCTGCCAGAAAACTGGCAGCATTTGGGCTAGTGATCATGTGATCGGCCCCCAGTGGAGTTGGCTACACTTCCGCTCCTATCGCAGTCACCACTCAAAGGTAGCAGTGAACATGATGTCCCCCTAGAAAAACAGTCCCTGAACATCATGCCCTTAGCACGACGGCCCGTGTGATGCTCAGGGAACAGTATAAGTATATCCTAACAGTAAAAACAGAATGTATAAAAAAATAAATAACAAGTATAAGGTTCTTAGTGGGTTTGGTGGTGTTGCTTGGCAAAAAATAAATAAAAATGAATATGAGGAATTGCACTTTAAAGAATAAACAATGTAAGAAAGAAAACTGCACCCGTAACATTAAGGAGCAGAAGTCAATGGCAAATATTGCTTTTAAAACTAGAAAGAGAGACACTCCACTGGTCTTCCAAAGATAACATATATTGCACAAGAATCAATGTTTTGGTTCGCTTGTGAACCTTTGTCAAGATAAAGTGCAAGTGACAGTGCATGTCTTATATACACTTTATGGGCGCGGCATATGAACAATGGCACCAAAAAAACGACAATGAAACCTATGTTTTTAGCCATATCTCAGAAGAAATAAACAGCCCCAGTTCCTACCTGCAGTTCCCATGGTACTGTTTACTTCTCCGGGCATGGTCTGTGCATTGTTCTTCAGCTTCACTGAGCATCCAAAGTCTCCCAGTTTTATCAGGCCAGAGGAGGTAAGAAAGATATTCGCTCCTAAGAAAGTCATAGCGTAGTTAGTAATAGAGAAAGCCTACATCATGTTCATAAATAAACCACTGACAACAGGGCCAACTGTTGTGTGTGTTTAACAGAGTTGGGGGTGGTATTTTTTAAGCTCTTTGCAGGATTTCTAATGGTGTAAGAGACTATTTGCATTATTAAAGAAGAACATTTGAAGAGACTTTTGTAAGCGCCATCACATTAGCCCATTCAAAAAGTGTGACAATCAGAGTTAGGTCGGCAATGTACCTTTCAGTGTCATTAGGATATTGAGATTCCTCAAATCACAGTAAGCTCCGATTCTCAATTCCCTGCATTTCTATAGCTTAAAAAATTACGAGCTCTATAACTGCGCAAACTAAAAGCAAAGGAGGTATCCGAGTCAGCCCTTATAATAACAGAGCACACGTTTAGTGGTCCTCATTAAAGAAGCGTGGGAATCAGTGGGGTTTTATTTATTAGAAGTACCTTTAATATCTCGATGGACAATTCCATGTTCATGCAGCACATTTATTGCAATGGTGATCTGCTTCGTGTAAAGCCGAATTACATGCTCCTGCAGGCCCAGCCTAGACACCTCCTCCAAGGTACCTTCATCACAATATTCCATAAAGATATACATTTCTTCCTGTAGTTGGAATCACAAGGAAATCAGTTGGGTCTTTTGAGCCATTAGAGCCCTTCTGCTTGAGAGAAGGCGTTACTAGCCTGGATCAGACCTCACCTGTCACACAACTGTTCTAACACATGACCCGCCCTGCAGTATTCACTAACAATTAGAGCTACTAAAAGGTAATACTGTATTGTTTAAATTGCTTACTTGTCCATTTCTTCCCCAGATACGTAAAACAGGGGACACAGAATAAAAAATAAAAGGACGGGTAAATACTTGAACAAACATAGCTGTAAAGATACAGAAAGCAGCTAGCTATGAACCTAAGATTATAAGCTTTTGGGGGGAACTGGGCTTCCTTGCCCCAGTCTTTATGTATTGTACACCTATCCATATTTGTATTACTCTTCATTGTATTAACTTCTTGTAGGACAGAATTCTGTAAAGCACAATACAATACAGTGCAATAACACTAGCATCAGTTGGTCCATGGTTTAACACACATTTAAGGGCTTAATAATGTTTCTATTCACATCTAGGTTTTTCATCCCAAATGTACCATCACTTAATAGGAATAATGGGCTAGTTTGGTGTTTGTATCGTAATAAATACCATTGTAGCAGTTCCACCGATCAGGGCTAAATGATAGCACAATTAGATCTGGATTCTACAGAGAAAGCCACACTACCACATGTTACATGTTACAGAAGCTATTGATAAACCACTGACAATAGGGCCAATTGTTGTGGCCATGGGTGATAGTGTGTCATGGATGGTGTATTCAAGCTCTTAAGCACTATTACCTCACACAAAACATTTGCGATTAAGTAAAGAATTATGTTGAAATAAGTTAACCAACAGAAAATACATACATATACATATACATATATATATATATATATATATATATATATATATCTATAACATACACACACACACTATGAATTTGTATTTATTATACTGTTACAGCTATTTTAAGTGTTAATGTGTGTGCTGACTTTAGCTCCTCTTTTGACCAAACAATTGACTCTCTTGCTTACTCTGTGAAGTTCCACACCAAAGTAACGGACAAGATTGGGATGTTTGATGCCTTCAAAGATTTTCAATTCATCTGCCGTTTCTTTGATCGTCTTATGGTCATTGGGCTGGAAACGAATCTGGAAAACCAAGAGCATTTTTCTTAATCACAGACAAAAAAAAAAGAAGGAAAAATCTAAGGGGTCTATGAATAAAGTCAAAAGTGTCTTTCTAAAGCATAAGCCCCTTTCAACATCAAAAAAAGGTAATATTAACAGTAACACACGAACAGTGTATACTGAGATCAGTACTAAGTATATACAGTAACTCCGCACTAACTCTCCCTATTGATCCTTCCTAATTAGCATACGGGCACACACCAAAAACAAGAGGGATATGTATGAAGAATAAAAATGCAGCAAAGATATTATTCTGTGTCATTTGCATCTGTATGAACCTTGCTTCTAACATTTGGCGCAGACTGAAACGCCACCTCTGACATGGTGGATTTATTTCAAGAAGCTACCCCTGTCATAGGTTCAGTTTTTAATACATTGAATTGTAAAACACTTGGGACAATCTCCTCCTATATCCCTAAACGCTCACTGGCTCAAGTGGATTAAAGTTGGAGCAAAACTCGTTGATATATTCAAGCATAGTGAAATTACACAATTTAAACTTGGTTTTGGAGTAATACTCCAGTTTGTGACACTTGATACAGATGCAGCGGCCATTATTTTAACAAATCACACGGTGTATACCTCGGAATACCCCTGTCATGGCGCGGGATTACTTCCAACCGTACCGCCTTTTAAAACGCAAGTGCAGGCGAGTGCATAAAATTGCATTTTAGTGTTGTGGCTTTTAACCACCTGAAATTGATACAGTAGCACAGTACTGTACACATTACAATTAATTCATTTCATTTAATTGCACACAATCCATGAAATTCAAACAAAGCAACCGCGATAAACACGTGTGCCTGGGGCGATAGGCCGCGTTCATGCTGCATGGAGCACAGCAGCGCACACAAAAACGGCGCTGTGATTTCTTAAAATAATGGCCGCTGCATCTGTACATATACACCATAAAGATATATGTGTATATTTTATTGTATAGCACCATCCCTGTACCCAGCAGTAATACACGTGACATCATAATATAACACATAATGGGAATAAGCACTACAGACATAAAAGTAATATTAGGAAGAGAGAGTCCCTGCCCCAAAGGGCTTACAGCCTAAGAGATAAGTAGGGATAACTGACAGAGACTGGAGGGTGTATATGTACAATATAAATGCTACTCTTTGTGACAATGTTTTCTCCAGAACCCAAGTCAAGATACACCAAAATCAATTGTGCAAGCACAATAGATAACAGAACATGGCTATCATGGTAATAAAACAGTACTTTACAGTGATAAGTGGACCTGTTAATAACCATTTCAACATTAAGGGAGAAAAAAACCATTTAGTATGCATAACCATGTTGGAAATGGTTATATAGAGCAATAACAGATACTGGGGCTGGGAAGAGCTCAGCTACTTGATATACAGACTTTAATGTTATTTATTAATGTGGAAAAGTTATGCCATTTTTCGCCACAGTGTTTCAATTAAATGGACAATGCTTGCGACAAACGTATAAACTTGTCTCCCTTGGGAGAGGGAGTGGCTCAGCGAGTAAAAGACACTGACTGGCCCTGAGAGTTTGAAGCAGGGGAGCCTGGTTCAATTCCCGGTGTCGGCTCCTTGTGACCTTGGGCAAGTCACTTTATCTCCCTGTGCCTCAGGCACCAAAAATATAGATTGTAAGCTCCACGGGGCAGGGACCTGTGCCTGCAAAATGTCTCTGTAAAGTGCTACGTATAACTAGCAGCGCTATACAAAAACATGCTATTATTATTTATGTTTGGCACAGTTGGCAAAGCACAACTAGCCCACGGACACTGCAGAAGATTGGTATGGCTTGATAAAAAGCATATAGATCAGGGGTGGGCAACTCTAGTCCTCAAGGGCCATCAGCAGATCAGGATTTCAGGATATCCCTGCTTCAGCACAGATGGCTCAATCAGTGGTTCAGTTGAAGATTGCACCACCTGTGCTGAAGCAGAGATATCCTTAAAACATGACCTGTTGCTGGCCCTTGAGGACTGGAGTTTGCCACTCCTGCTATAGATCATTGCAATATAACATCTTTATAACAGGTTTGTCTATCAATTGCTGACAAAATTAATTCCCGCTTTAGGATGTAGGTCAGAAGGAGCTTAATTTTTGTTTTGTAACTGGGAAACAATACTGTAACTCCCTGGTGGATAACATAGGCAATGTTTTTCATAGACAGACGTATCAGGTGATGTGATCTGACAATAGGGGATTAAAACGGTCACAGTGTGATTAAATTCCATATCATATGTCTGCTATTATGCAGTCACTTTTCTTCTGTTCACCCACTAGATAACACATCTTGATTTTGCAAGCAGCCCATCTGCTGTGTTTCCCACAGGTCTTCTCCTAACACAATACCAAATGCGGATTAAAAAAGAAAAAAACTGCAGCCCACTAGTTTAAACAGGTTAAATGTTAATGGTATCCTGAAGAATAACCACAGGTAAGTATCAGCAGCGAGCAGGAATGCTCTTTTTAAATAAATTTGAAGGTCATAGTAGAGGACCAAAGTGATGTGTAATACAAGTTACTAAACATTGTTTCTTTAACAGACAAGTCCAGCTACTATAAACAAGGTACTTACTTCTTTCATTGCCATCAACTCTCCAGTGTCAACACTAATGCACGTGTAGACCTTCCCATACTGACCTTCACCTACAAAATACAAGCATACCGTAAGTTAGACTTAAATGCTATTTAATCACAAATGCAATTTCATTAAAGGCTACAGGCAGGAGGAGGAACTTGGTATCTTTACCCCCGGGGCAAGTTCCACCAACTGTGCCCCACTCTCCCCAACTGAGAAATCTGACCCGTAAGCCCAAAAGAAGTGAATGGAACAGTAATTTTGGAACTAGAGAATATGCCCGAAAACTTTACAATAAATGGAATTCTGCACCTGGGGAAGTTCCCCCGCTCACTTAGCCCGAGTTCCACCTCTGGCCATATTTACTAAGTGGTGCTAAGCCATACGACACCATAGGGCTTATTCAAGAATTGGCTGAAAGGTACCTTGTTGCTAAGCACCGTCTAGCATATTTTACTATGCCTATTATGGATATAAATGTCCGCATATATCTATTATGCCTAATAGATTTCTGTTGTCTAACTTATGGTACCTACATGCCTTTGATTTCCCACTATTGAGCTACAATGAAGAGATCCACATGCAATGTATTTGTGTGCAATTAAAGGTTCCAGCAGCCTCGTCCTTGAGTGAGTGTAGATTTGCCTTAACTTGTGATAGCTTTTAAATGCACCAACATTACACATTAGAGACTTATGAAGTTTCAATATTTCTACACAACGACATCTATTAGTGTAAAAATGTATGCATTAGAGCGAGCGTGAACACACATTTAAATGAAATCTTACCAATTTTGTTTCCCCTCTGCCACTTGAAGGTAACCTTCCTTAGTCCGACGTGCATGACATTGTCATAGGATTTTGGTGTGTCACAAACTTGGCCAACGATATTCTTCATCCACATCTGCCGGTACCGCTCTTCCTCGAATAGCTGGACCGACTTCTGAACGGCATCCATGGGACGGTGTCTGGCTGCCGTGTCTGAAAAAAGACCCCCGGTTACTTGGTGGAGGTAACCCTTCAATGTTGCAGAGGCCCAGCGATGTAATAACGTTGAAGCTGGCAAGGCCAGTCATGCACTTAATGGCAACTTAATCCGTGTGCTTTATAATGTCATAACATAGTGGTATTTAACTCTTTCAGGGCTGGAGGGGCTTAGGAATAGGACAATGTATTGATCAGTGCTGGGAAAAGCAAGTAGCATACAGTGATATCTGTGCGGCAGTAAGATTAGCTGCTCACTTTTCATTACCTCGAGTCTGGCTGATAAGTGTTTGAAGTTCCCAGCTCCGTCGAGCTGACCCGCCCGAATCTCCCTTTGGGTATGAGGGCTCTTCAGGAAAAGATAAAATAAAAATTACATTATTGTTAATATATATATATATATATATATATATATATATATATATATATATATATGTACATACACACACACATTTTATTGGAAACATTTTACATACATCAATCACAACAGACATTTTTGAGAAAAAAAATTCATAATACAGTATACATTTTTAGGAATCACAATCTCTTATAATAACAGGCCACAATTTTAGGTTTACAATATGATTTAATTCCATTGTTTACATTTCTGTATGTGGCCTCATGGAACACCTTATAGGTTTCTTGTATATAGACTTTCCCTTTTGTGTGTTGTTAATGACATTCTGGCTTTATTTTCCTCTTTTTTTTTTTTTTTTATACCAATTTCTAACTTTAATTAACTACAATGTCCATCACTTTTTATTTTCTCTATATATCAGTTGTAAAAAGTTAACTTCTGTTTTTTAATATTTGTCATCATAAGGGCATTCTATTTGTATTTTGTGTGAGAAGCTGTCTGGTTAGACACCATGTCAAGTTTGCAAACACTTTCTATGGCTGTCTTGGCTTTGTCCGATAAAGAGTTAATGAACAATCCCCATGTTTGGAAACATTTTTTGGTCTTGAGCTCCTTATCCATGACATCAATTTAAATAGGTATGCCAGAACTATATCTAATGTTGGAGGTAATTGTGAAATCCATTGGAGCATGATTACTTTTATAGCTGCTAGAAGCACCATTTCAGAGGCTTTAACTGATGTGGTTGTATTACCTTCCTCATCTACAAACAAATTCCTCAAAATGCCGGTCTCCTCTAGCACAGAGGTAGAAAGTAGGGCTCAACTCAAGTTTAAAATGCAATACTTCATTTATTATAACAGCCAAGAACAGAGGAGAAACATTGTTTCAGGTCCCATATGGGCCTTTCATCAGGTGATTATGTTGGCAAATACAGTAGTAACACCAATGGAACCTTGTGTTTTGTGATTTTTATTACTTTTGTTATATAGTCCATCATTTCATCCCAGAAGTGTTTAATAGGGCTACACAACCACAGGCAGTGTTTAAGATCCGTCTCACATAATCAAGCGCTTGAATAGAAGAGAACTGGTGAGTTTGTGGAAACTCTTTTCATGCTTTATTCCTGGAAGGGAATAAATGTTTGTTTTCCTCTGTCTATTAATGGTCTTGACCAGTGGTGCGCAAACTGGGGGGCGCGGCGAGTGCAGAGGGACGGCGCTCTTCCCTCAAAGCATTTAAATTAATGCCGGGGGATCGCGTGAAACCTCTGCAACTTCACTTACCTTCTCTTCAGCGACGCATCGCCATGGCAACACAGCGTCAAATGACGCCGTGGGGTCATGTGACGTCACGTTGGCATGTCAACGTGATGTCACGTGACCCCGTGGCGTCATTTGATGCTGGAGAGCCAGTGAGAAGGGGTGGGAGCAGGGAGGGAAGAAGCAGGAAAAGATTGCGCAGGGGGGCACAGCAGGAAAAGATTGCGCACCTTTGGTCTACACAATCTATCCCTTTTGTCTACAAGATTTTAAAGGATTTTTTTTTATCTTTTCCTGAAATTAATTCTAGGTTATCCTGTAAGGGTAGATATCTTGATGGTCTAGTAACCCAAATTGTTTCTGTGTTTCTCTCCAGGCAATTATGGTTTCCCTTATAATCACTGTTTTTTATGTGTAATGGTATATCCCCCCATTTCATATGTAAGATCCATTTCAGAGATAATGGTTTTATCAATTGTTTCTCTAGGACAATGGATGAGTGTGGCGTGAGAGGGCTAAACAGGCCAATAATAAAGGTATTATGCCCGTCTGGTTAACCCTAAACAGTGTTGAGACAGAAGGGGTTAAAATGTATTGCAACCATCAGCCTATGTTTTCCCAAACACTATCTTTTTTGTCCCTGTTTTGCAGCTAAGCAGTTAGCTGCAGTTACACAGAATGAATGCAAATGTACTAACTGTATTTGTGACACAAGGGGGAGCTTCTAGCGCTGAACATAGCGCTAAGTGAAGAAGCGTGTCGGTGAATAAGTGGCTGCTTTGAAGCATAGGTATCACTTCCTAAGCCTTAGACCTCTAAACCGCAAAGTCAATTGGATAAGTGGTTTGCGGTCTAGCTGAAGTTTCTTCTGTCAAAGTGTATCCAGAGGTGTCATTAGCCCCTTAAACTGAATTGTTGGCGTGTGTCTGCGGTTACCGATCAAAAGCCAGCACGGATACATTGTGTGCCGGCTTGTAACCCAGACCAATTATAGGTCAAACCGCAGCCCACATCACAGAGCTCGTTCAATTAAGTGGATAACTTGCACTAGGAAAGAGCTGGCACTCTAATTTTTGAAGTGCAATTAGTTACACATGTACCATGAACATACATATAAGTTTTATATTTGTTACATATGCAGAACATACATTTATAAAAATACTGTATTTCAATGGTCTTTTAAATGCAAAGGCAGGAAACCCTTTTGCTGGTCCGGCAATTAATCCATTAACATGCCCATATGTTATGGATGAATGAGCTGAGAGATTTTTCATCTCTGGACATCAAAGAAGAAGAAGTCTGGAGTTGAAAAGCCTCAGAGACCCTAGGTGTTAGGGTGGCCGGGATATTGTTAAGTACCAGATACCGGTGTGAAGTATGGGCACTTCACACTTCGTAGCCAAACCCCAGATTTACCGTTGCCAGGTAAGAGGTTGGGCCCGGTATGCTAAGTAGCTCAGGTATGAGGTTAGCACATGCTCTGTGCAGACCGGGAAGCAACTTCTGTCTTCTTTGTAAGGTACTGGCAAGTCAGGGATAGGTGGGGAAAATTATTCCCACAAGAGGATTGGGTGTATATGTTAGGTATAGGACCCTTAACCCTATAAAAATGCCTGCATCCCAGTCCAATTCACCTCATCCATCTAAGATTCAACAAGAAACGTCCAAGATACAGCGTCAGCGGTTCCGGAGTGTGAGGGGTTAACTACAGCGTAACCAAGGATTGTACCCCTCTTCCAGAATTCGTTTGAGCTGAGGATTCCTGAACGAATCCTGTAAGGACATCACGAAATCGTTCCTTTTGGCGGAGATATAGGGCTGGCAAGTTGCGCCCCTAGCCAAGGACTGTCGCACGGCTTACATCGCTAACCCACTTGCATCCGTGCAGAGGTGCCCAGAGACTTTGTTTCGTTCCGTGGACATTTGATTTCGTTTCCCCATCCCTGTAAGTGTTTTATTGACTGTAATTGTGAATATTGTGTGTTTGTCTTAAAAGGAAATAAATTACAATTTATTTTGCCCATCTTGTGTGCTCAGTCCAGAATCCCGGTATTAATGTGTTTGTAAGACCTGGTCTACCGTGACAATGAGTAATAGTTTTTTCCCCAAAATCCAGTGTCCTATGTGTCGGAGAAGACATGCGAGGATGCAATTTTGCAGATCAGGTAAATTAATGCCCCCTAAGGCCTCGGACATGGTCAAAAAGGGGAAACTGAGTGGAAACATTATCCTTATCAGCGCGGCTTTAGACGGCACTTCCGCACGCTTCCAGAAATGCAGGGCCAGTCACGTGACTGCGACACCGTGACGTGGTGCGCTAGCCCCGCTAGCCCCGCCTCCCGATCCGCCTCCCACCCGGCACACAAGCGCGCTCACTGATGCTCATACAGGGACAAGAAAAATCTCCTGCAAGAGAGCATGAGCGTCAGCGCTGCCCAGCGCCGCTTCCTGCACCATCTCCCAGGCCTAACACTTGAAGTAGGTTTTATCTGTGCTATATTATTTTACATCATTGTGCTGTATAAGCATTGGTAGGGTCTACATGGGATATAATAGTCTTGCAGATGACATCATCTTTACCACACATCATATGCCAAACAATGATAGCGGTAGATCCATCCATTTTTGTAATTCGTCTACAATCCTTTTTATAATGGATCTAAACGGTATTATATAGTTTCCTCAATTCTGGCTCAAACATTATTCCTTAGTATTTTAGGGGATTGGTCGTGATTGGGAGTGGTATGTTCTTTGTTACTCTAGTGTTTTCTGATTTAGCTATGTACATCAGTTCTGCTTTGGTTAGATTTATTTTGAACCCAGCAAAGGATTCAAATTTCTTAATAGTTTCTAATATAGTCGGTAAACTTTTGTCCAGTTTTGAGATAAACATGAATAAATCATCTGCAAATATTGCCAGCTTCAATTCCACTGACCCAACCTCTTTATCTTTGAATTCCTCTGTCTAAGGTATTGTTCCAGTGGTTCGATTGCCATATTGAATAGAAACAGTGAGAGGGGACATCCCTGGCGAGTGCCTCTAAATAATTTGAATTCTTCTGATAGGTGCCCCACTGCCTTTATTTTGGCCTTTTAATGAAAGAACATTGCTTTAAGCATGTCAGCGAAGTGGCCTTTGAATCCAAATCTACCCAACGTATCAAGTAGATGGTCCCAATGTATATTGTCAATGGCATCCACTGAAACAATAGCTTTGTCAGTTAGTTTGTTTATTAATCCAATTTATTGCTGTTATTACTATTCTTAGATGCTAATCTGCCCTTTACAAATTCTGCTTGATCCGTATAAGTTTCGGCAATATAGTTGCTAGGCGGTCCGCCATTATTTTTGCATATCATTTTATGTAGCCACTCATCACCGCCTTTGATTTTTCCCAATATATTGTCAGTATAGTCTTCCCATCTATCAAATAGTTTCAAAAGTTTTCATTACCTGCTAAATAATTGGGAAATCTCCATGTATTTGTACCCTTATTCTCTATACCAGTGGTGCGCAAACTGGGTGGCGCACGATCTTTCAGGGGGGGGCACGGCGGTTGCAGAGGCCTTGCGCTCGTCCCCCAACACAGTTAAATTAATGCCAGGGGATCGCTTGAGGCCTCTGCAACCTCCCTTACCTTGTCTTCGGCAACGCGGCATCAAATGACGCTGCAGGGTCACGTGTCGTCACATTGCGATGGCAATGTGACATCACGTGACCCTGCGGCTTCATTTGACGCTGAAGACAAGATAAGGAGGGGGGTGCGATCAGAAAGGAAGAGCAGGCAGGGGGGCATAGCGTGGAAAGTTTGCGCTTCCCTGCGCTATACTCCGCTTTATGTCTAGCTTTGCCACTGCATGGTCTGATATTACAATCTCTCCTGTGTGCCAGTTATTTCCCTTATAAGGTGTGGGCTGATTAATACACAATCTATTCTGGGAAAAGTGTTGTGCACATTTGAATAAAAGGTACCGGTATATTCTCTTTTCGTTGGGTTTAGCGTGCCTCAGCCATCTATTACCCCAAAAGGTTCTCTGAACAGTTGCATGCTCCTAGTCTGTGTGTTATTTCTTGTCATGTTTATATTGGAGCCTGATCTGTCTAAATCAGTATCTCGTATGGAGTTCATATCCCTTCTTATCAAGTTGTTATTCCTGTTTAGGATTTTCAACGCCGTATCTTGAAAAATATCTGCGTTGTGATCATTTTGACAATAAATGTTGCATAGTGTGAAATGTTTTCCCAATATTCTTATTTCTACTTGTGTGAAGCGCCCTTCGTCATTACTAGAAGTTGGGATAATTTCTGCTGCCAAGTTTTTGATTATTAGTATTGCTGCTCCTGCTTTGTTTCCTTTCGCTGGGGAAAAATGCTGTGCCTAAGGCCGTGCTTATAGTCCCGGCGGCACGACGTTGCGTCAAAACAAATGTATTGAATACGTCGCGTGCGCTTATAGTATGAGCGACGGCTAGGTCACGATCGCTGGAAGTCAATTGCATCTGATTTCTCAGCGACGTCAGCGTCGCTGTCGCAAGGACAATAAGCACGGCCTAACCCAATCTCTCTGTAGCTTGGTGCTTTCTCTAGCATCTAAGTGTGTCTCTTGTAAGTAAGCAATGTCTGTTTTGAGCCTCTTTAGGTCATTTAGAACCTTTTATTAATTGTGCATCCCACCGGGATTGTTTGTCCCATAAACATTTTCAAATAAAACTTTTAACTTTAAAATAACTTTTCAGTTTAGTGGACGTCTCTTTCTTCTGAAAGAGAGCTACTATTGATCTAGTGTTGGTGCCTGCACCCCATTGACCTAAGGAAAGCCCCTCGCCTCTCTTTTTCAGGACCCTGCTGTTGTGATATCTTTCTAAGTGATTCAATTCTCTTTACATATATTACAAACCAGTATGTTACTTTAATCATTAGTGTATTTTGAGTCTTTCCCTCATCGTAGAGGTTCATCAACAAGTGCTTTTAGAATGAGTTACATGCCATGGCTTGGATTTTACCTTCTCTGTCATCTGTGGGGCTGGAGTGACGACTGAGAGATCTGAATTGCAACTCCGCTGCTATGGAGGCCAGACGATCATTTTCCGGCACACTGGAACCTCTGATGAGAAACGTATTGCAATTAGAAAACATACAATATGGTTAAAACATGGCTTACATTATTTTCAAAACCAAGTTAAAGCAGCCATATGGGTGTCTATTTTTTTTTCATTTGTAAAAAATAATAATAATTACAAGACTGAAGCAGGGGGTCTCCGGAGCTGAATCACGTTAATTTCAGTTCCACGGTCCCCCTGCTTCCAGAGATACCAGAACCCTCTACGGAGGTAAGTATCTCTTCAGTTTAAATGTCCCGTTCATTCAGGCCAATAGGAAGCCACAATGGATGATGTCACAGCTTCCTACTGGCCGGAGTGACGTAGGATATTTAAACACCGCCATTATGTTAGACACACAGTTTCTCTGCCCTCAGGGATACCAGCACCCCTACAGCACAGCTGCGGAGACCCGCTGCTTAATCCTGTAATTACATTTTCCTTGACAAATTTTAACAAATGAAACCCGTATTGCTGCCGTAAGGTAATGTTAACGGATTCAGTCACATAATCAAAGACGAGGGACATTTTTTAAATTCCCAGTTAGTTATTAGAGTTTTTAATACATATGTCAACTCCAGCTTTACCGCATCCCAAATAAAAGGTGCTGTCCTTCCTATGAAACAAATTCATTGCAGTGAATTGTTTTAAGGAATTAAACCTGGGCGGGTTGTTAGCAATCATTTCCAATACATTTATTTATAGATGCGGTAAACTGGAACTCGGGAGAGGTTTTACCTCATTTAGCTCCTCTCTTGTGGAAAGTTGCTGCTGAACCACACCTACCCCTCCATGTGACAGTTCAGTGCCCTCACCATTCTCCTGTGGTGTTCTCAGACAATATTGGGCAGGGTGGAAGAAGAACTCGCTTCTCACGATTCTGCTCTTTAGGACTGTTGCTGCTTATTGTTTACACATAACAAAAGAGTTTAAGTGGCGCTCTTCTAGCCTGATTAAGGTTGTTTTTAGGTGCAATCCCATAAAGCTGGTAAAAAAAAAATATATGGCCGTCTCATTCAACTTCCTCAAACAAATCTAACTGTGCTAAAAGTAAAGATCTGGTTAATGAATTCCAAATTGCATTTCTTACGGACCTCTGTATGGGGGAGTGTTTGCCAATCAAGCGTTTTCTTTACCCTTATTACACCATGCCCTCATTGGAGAACCACTACAGTTAAGCGGTGGAGAAGGGGCTCTGCCTGTACAATCACTTGCTGAACACACCGTGATGGCGAACAAAAGGGAGCAGCCAGAGGAAATGAAACGTCTCCCAAGTCCCAGTTCACCATGTTTCCAAAACAACTTTAAATAATGAGAGCCCAAGTGGTACTGCCCTTTAATACAATGAGACAACACATTCTTCTACTGGCTGACCAAGAACTCACAACTTGTATGTTCTCAACAACTGCAGGAAATACAATTTAACTCCTCGGCTGCCAGACGGGTCAGCAACTAAAACCCAGAATCACAAAGCTACAGAAAAATCAAGGTTCAATGACATGCCACTGCACTGAATTAATGTAGCACTTGCTAAACTGCGCTTCCCCATCGCTGAGAAGCAGATATTACATTTGCGCAAGCAACAGGCATGCGCCGCGCACGCAGTTACTATAATCTCAACTTGAAAAAGTGAATCTGTTCCTTGCTCAATCTATACTATAATTCAGAGAGTTTGTATGGCTATACAAATCCACACGCTTAATCCTACAGAGTCACCGAACTTGGCATGCTATCTAATAAGATCAAAAGGAAGTGCGTAGGTGAGGTTTTGGTATGTTAGGTCCATAGCGTTGAGTAGAAAATATTTGTGAAAACTTAGATTTTTTTTCACTCTAGCTCCTCGTGGAATTGCTCTAATAACTTCACATTTGGAATATAGGTACATATTTGGAGGAGACATTATCGGTCCACAAAGTACCGGTTCAATACTTCTGGTTCTAAACCGGTTTTCTTGATTTTACAGTACAAACGAAACAAAAGAATGTGAATAGATTTTGTTTTGACATTTTAGCTTTAGTGTAGTCTTCCTGTGGTTTTCTTGCATTCTCAGTTATATTCTTGACTTGATAGGATGTAATTGGCTAGAATACAGTTAGAGTTTGTTTTTTATTTTAATAGTATCGTTTTTAGGTTGACAATGCTTGGCACGGTTTAGCTAAACTATTGTTAGAAATTAAAAATATATATTTTGAACTCCCCCCTGTGACGATGGGGAGGATTTGGCCCGGGATTAAAGGGGTTACACCCCAATTGGCCATCCCCTGACCTCACCAGGGAGACAAGGCGTTAACTGGGCTGAGGTCCAGAAAGGTGATTTAACCCTTGTTATAACATGAAAATGTATATCCCCCTGTTCCCATGTTTTATTGTTATATCAGTGTCTGCACCACACACGCTGGGGCTTAAGGTGTTAATAAACTACAGTTTAAGAAAATACAACTGTGGGGTGTCTTTTCGGAAAATCTGGACTTCAAAAGGCTTGATTGAAGTTGGGTGTGAAAAGCAGAAGGGGTTTTTAGTGTACAGTATGTTAATACCTCATTTGCAGACCAAGGGAATATTGCTAGACACAGGCTGGGACATTGGGTGTGACATTTAGCACCAGGTGACAAATGTCCACCACCCAGGGGTCCCTGCTTCAAAGGATTTTTTGATGGGGGCCAGGGGGTGCGGTTTCCCAAGGAGAAAATCAGAATGGGTGACCTTATTAAATATAAGAATATTATGAGATGTCCTCGGCTGAACGTGCTAAAAATTACATATGTGTATTCGTGGGGCCGAGCCCCAACTAATGATTCTAAACACTTGATATCTAACAGATACTAAGAACCAGATATTAATATCTCTTAATTTTAATATTACACGGTAATATGTAGTCTCATTGGGAGCGTCATGCGTGACGGAATGCATTAATATGTCTCACGTGCCAGTAAGTACCACTGAACTGAAGTTATGAAGTTATTTAGATAGGGAAAAGCAGTTTTTAAACGTCCTTGGGTGGGAGGAGTTTTACTCTGAGGAAAACTGTCAACTTCACCGCTGATTTAAGAGAGGGGCTGGGTTTAGGTTGTGTTCAAAGGGAAATAATTGTATAAGAACCAGGCTCAGCCTATGGCTATTGTCCTTCATGTGTTCTTCTATACCATCTTGATTGCTGAGAGAAATGCTATGCAATGTCTGCATGCAAGGCCTTTTCATGGCTTTTCGTGTCTGGGGATGATGAATATTGCTGTATGAACTGTCAGTCCAGATGTGACTGTTTCATAATTTCCATCTTTAAGTAAGTGTCCATATTTTGCCTGTTATTTGTATAATCTGTTGTGTTCACCTTTATCAAGGAATAAATTATATTTTATCATATCTAAGTCTCGTCCCAGTTCAACCCAGTTATATATATTTTGGTGTATTATTAATAGCCTGTCACAAAGCTCCCGTCACACCCCCCCCCCCCAAGCAACACCAAGTAATTGTGTTAGTAATATTACTGTATAAATAATTGAATTTCTATATGCAACAATGGTCTGTCTAATTTTTCCAAAATGGTCGGACACAATCTTTAAAAACACAAACTACATTAACTCACAAAAGAAACATAAAAATATATTTGAACAAGTTTTAATTACCGTTTCACAGGAACCAGAAAAGCAGCAAAAAGTAGCAAAAGGCAGATTTGCAGTTCACTGTTTGCTCGAGAAACATTTAACTGAATTCCTACCAATCGTGAAAGCATTTATATTTAAATGTGACTATTCCAATAAAGTATTACTGCATATTCCAATGCAAACCTGTTACAGCCCAGTGTTCTTTTTCATGGTCCAGACTAAATTGCCATACTGTAAATACTATAAAAGTCCAGCGTGGACAGCATGACTCACTAAGCAGTTTGGCAATTATAGGGCAGCCCTTGTAATGATTATATGAACGTTTTTACAGCCTGGGTCACTAAATAGGACACAGTGTTATTGCAAGAAAATTGCTCTTTATAATCACGGGTACTTATTTTAGGTCTACACTACAAAGCACCAAAAGCAGAAAGCTTCTCATCTGTAAATCATAAAATACACACATTTTGGTGCCTAGAACTGGTCAGAGATGTACAGAAAACGTGAGCATGTAAAGTTAACATGCACGCATATATATAAACAATACAAAAATAATTGGTACATTAAAAAAAAAGACTATATAAACAAACGCATGTGCAGAACGGCCCGGCCCAGGGTCGCGCATGCGCGGAATGGAGGGGTTTCCTTCTGTCTCACATGCGCAGAACGGCACATTGCCGTCTGCGCATGCGCACCTAACGAAAATCGCCGGTTCCACTTTCCGGCGGTTCCTCAGAACGGAACCTGCCGTATTAATGGGGCCCTCCTGTACATACAGTGGTGTGAAAAAGAAAGTACACCCTCTTTGAATTCTATGGTTTTACATATCAGGACATAATAACAATCATCTGTTTCTTAGCAGGTCTTAAAATGAGGCAAATACAACCTCCGATGAACAACACATTACATATTACACCGTGTCATGATTTATTTAACAAAAATAAAGCCAAAATGGAGAAGCCGTGTGTGAAAAACTATGTACACCGTTACTGCTTCCATAGGAATTAAGATGCTAAGTAACAGACAGGTGCTGCTAATCAAATGTGATCATGCAATAGTGCACTGTATAAGGCTGCGCTTATAGTGACGGCGACATCGTGTCAAAACAAATGCATTGCTGCTGTCGGAGCGACGGCTTGGTCGCGATCGCTGGAAGTCATCTCTATTTGATTTTTTCAGTGACCGCAGCCTGACGTGACGGTCGCGTCGGCGGCACTATAAGCATAGCCTAAGGAAAATCAGACCACCCCAATAAAGCCCTAAAGTTCTTCTCACTAGAACATTTAGAAACTTTAACCCCCTACAGTTCCTGGGTGATCTTACCAGCTGCCCTTGGTACAGAATCAACTTATTTCTCAACCCTGATTCCACACTCTACTTTCCAATCAGAGTTCTTAGAACCCGTGATACTACACAGAATAAGAGTACGGGGGCCCACCTTCCGTGGATAACAACCGACCTCATATCGCTCTACCAGCTCAGGGATGGGTTGTGGAAAAGCCACAAAGTAACTGGCACTACCAAGGATCTTTATAATTACAGATGCCTGCAGAATATGTGCACAATATTACTCTGACAATCTTCATCACAATATATCAAATCCAGCGAATTTCTGGAAGATTATCAATAATATATTCTAGCCAACTAGCCATCAACAACCATGTAATATCATTAAGGAGGATATTACTCTGGCAAATCCCACTGACATTGTAAATGCACTCAATTTATATTTTGTGGGGTGTGCTAATTACTTATTAGCGAAACGCAACCCGAACTACATACATGAACCTCATTCTGGGAGTACCTCTATAGCCCCACCCTCTCCCAACACTGCCCACAGTTTTTAGTTTGTCCCAGTATCTGATGATTATACAGGCGCTCCTCAAATTAAATCCAATGTGGACCTGACCTACTGCAATCTAAGTTCCTAAGACTTGGTGCCCCTGCCATTACCAAATAGCTTGCTTCCGAAATCAACTCTATTTTGTCTTCGGGCCATATCCCTAAGACCTGGAAAACTGCCAGAGTTGTCCCGATTTTCAAAAGTGGGGACAAAAACACTGTCTCAAACTCCAGGCCAATCTTTCTTCTACTAATACTATCCAAAGTCATGGAAAAACATGTTCACTCCCAAATAAGCAATTACCTGTACTATACCCAGACAAATTTCCCTTGCCAATTTCGCCCCAAAAACTCCATGGTAACTACCCTCCTAAAAGTTTGCAATTAAATCCACATTGGAATGGAACTGGGACAATTTACTGGTGCAATATTCCTAGATTTTGCAAAAGCTTGTGATACTGTTGATCATGTTATCTTGCTAAACAAACTCTAGTGCTCTGGAATAGTGAAGCATACTTTAAACTGGTTTCATTCCTACCTATCAGATAGATGTTGGGATCTATCTCGGGCACCAACTCCAACCCGGATATCACCTGCGGTGTCTCACAAGGCTCTGTTTTGGGGCCCCTACTCTTCTCAGTGTTCATTAATGATATTCCTACAGCTTGTAAGGGAGCTTCAATACACATATATGCGGATGACACAATCGTATATGCACACAGCCCTAGCCTCTCTGACCTTGAACACATACTTCAATCTGACTTTTTGAGACTTGAAAATTGTATTTCCCTAAACAAACTGTTTTTAATCACTGACAAGACTGTAACAATGGTATTTGGGACCAAAGCTACATTTCTAAAGCTTCTAATGAATGAGCTCCAGATCAGAACCAACTCTAATACTATCCTAGTCCTTGTTACTAGTTTCAAATATTTGGGATATGGTTTGACTCCCATTTAACATTTGGGTTGCACATTGATACCCTGATATCCAAAACCTATGCCAAAATAGGTGTACTACAGTATATAGGAACAAATCATCCCTAAGTCTGCTGGTCAGAAAGCACATTGCACAGCAGATGCTGATGCCTATTATAGACAATGGGGACATAGTATATGGCACGGCACCCCAACCTCACCTTGGAAAACTTGATACCCTCTACAACTCAATATGCCGCTTTGTCCGCCAATGCAACTACAACACACATCACTGTGAAATGCTCAAAGAACTAGATTGGTCATCACTTGAGTCTGGGCGCAAAGTTCATCTCTTTTGTCTTGACTAACAAATACTTTTTGGGCAAGCTACCCACCCATCAGAACAAGCTCCTCACCCCTACCACATGAAACACTTATCATCTGAGATCTGACTCCAAAAGACTGTTCATGGTCCCAAGGTTTAACAAAGTATCCGGCCGCTCCTCCTTCTCTTACCGTGCATCCCACAAATAGAATAATCCACTGGAGACTCACAGCCGCCACCAGTCTAAATTCGTTCAAAACTAAAGCTGTCTCACATTTAAACCTGGTCTGTAACTGCTACATATGCCGATAACATATATTATCTCTTACTGTGCATGCGATGTCTTGTATATAATGTATAACCCTGTTCACTTAATTTAACCACGTATTTGTAATCATGTATTTGTCATCATACTGTAACTCTGTGGAGAGGACATACTTGAAAACGAGAAGTAACTCTCAATGTATTACTTCCTGGTAAAACATTTTATAAATAAAATAAATAAATAATTTTGAAGTCAAACAGGGGGCGCTGCAACTTCAAAATGTAAGCCGCTAAGCCAGAAGATAACAGGTTGAAGTGCTGCGAAATAGGAGTGTTGGCAGTAGGGTCAATGTAATGCATCAGTGGGGAATAATGCTAATTCCTGGTTATATATTTGTAATACTTGTCCTTGATTCATATTGGGTGAATGAGAGACCATCCACCGACCCTGACCAGCACAAGGCACTCTCCATGTGTTCCATATCAGATGCAGTGACGTGATAGGGTGGCACTACTACCTAGTGTCGTTGGAATTGCTGCCGGGTTTTTGTTGAGCCGACTCGCTGCCAATCGGAGTGGGGCGACCGGCAGCGGCGTTGGAAAGGTTCCTCGCATCACAAGAAACAATCCGATTGCTGCGGTGAGAAGAGAAACGTCAAGAAGCAAGTTGACATTACAGTTAATAAACTCTTGTAAAATACAAAACAGTAAGGTGTGAAAAACATGCTTTAAAAGTTTTTTTTTTTAACCCTTTCGTTGCCAATGCGAACTGCGGCTCCATTACACCCCAATGCATTGCGGGTCCCTCTAGCAGCAAAAGGGTTAAAGTCCCGTTTGAGAATTGTAGTTTTATTTAATTCATTAATGACGGTAATAATATTTAATCGGTTTAAGATGCCGAGATCATTTCTGCTTTTCCTTTCAGTTTCCAGATGGTGACATCAAAAAAGGTTATGTTGGGTAAAAATAAATAAATGTTACAACAACTCTCCACCAGTCAGTGTACAGCAAATAAAAATATCACATGTGAGCACATTCCAGGGAAACAAAATGGAGGTTCCTATGCGGAACGAATGGATCCCTGGAGCTGTAATTACGGCCATTCAGCTATGGAGACCCCTACTTCCCCACCCATTTTCAGGTATGCATTCAACTTGGAATGCACCTTTAAGATCAAAAGGTTCACTGTGCAAAAGCATGGCATAAACAGTGACTAAATCTTTCATTAAAATAGAAATTAGGGCTTTAACGTAATCAAGGAAACTACGCAGCAGTCATTTTAAAGTTGCTATGTAGTCGACAGCAAACAAAATACCAGAGAATTTTTCAATGAAGTACGGAACCAGAATGAAAAGTAAAGACTGTGGCCATATTTACTAATCGCCCACTCAAGCAAATGGGCTGGAAGGTATCTTGTGGCATAACACCCTTTAGTAAATATGGGCGTGTGTGTATATATGTATATATATATATGTATATATATATATATATATATATATATATATATATTTATATATATATATATATATATATATATATGTACAAAAAACAAACAAAAGCGCAAGCTCCATTTATTGTATATATGTATATAAAAAAAAAAAATAAGTGTGTGTGTGTTTGTGTGTAAATAAAGCAAATATAAAATACAGACTTTGGTCTTTGAAGGTGTTTTATGGCATAGCACCTCTTTAACAAATATAGGCATATAGGAGTGTGGCATGAGGGAAATGGGACATTTGGCAGCGACCGTCCCGTCACACCCAACTCTCCGCCGGGATTTTAGGGTAAAGAATAAGGTTAGTCATTTATCTTAGTGGCGAAACACAAGTAGGTTATGGGTGCATGCCAATGGCAGCTTTTGATTCTTTATTTTTACACAAAGTATGTATGATGAACAGCCCTTGTTATCCTGATGCATATATAAACACAGATGTAGTGTAATACCTGAAACCTTCTGGAGTTGGGGTTATAAAATGTGGATTCGGTGGGTCACTGTGACAGCGTGGTACCTTCACTGGACGGGGGCTGTTGCGATGAATAGCTAATGAAGGAGACAAAGATACAGTATGAAGAATATGATTAGCTATTAGTGGCTCAAGCAAAGTAAAAAAATCTAGTAACCACAGGATGCGGCAATGCAGATCACAGCAACAGGACTCCACAGGACAGCAGCGGTGAAGTAAAAAGGTTTCTTTATTTAACACATAATGGTGCAGACAGGGATGGGTGAAAAATCTCCTTCTCTTACGCGTTTCACGCCTGTGCGGCGCTTCGTCAGAGAGTAAAGATAGGTGTGCTGTGTTCCCCCTCTTATTGAGTAGACTAATTGGCAAAAAATTGCTTTCAGCCGCCGTGACCGGAAACCGGAAGTGACGCGGCTTGCCCTGTTACCGGAAGTGACGTGACGCAGTGTATGCGGTATAATGCCTTGTTTACAAACCAACCACGTAGTCATGGTGATTTCTACGTCATCTTCCCGTGTACCCATATCAATATTATTGATATCTAATATATTCATTCATAATACATGTTTTTTCTAGAAGTCCTCTGATAAACTAGTTTATACCTAACATCTGGTTTTTAACATTGTACCATGCTTTTTTAAATATCACTCTTGTATTAGCAAGGTATCTGTGCTGTGTTTTTCTCCCCTTCAGAGTAGTTTTTCTCCCCTCTTGTTTTATGACAGAAGATGACGGAGAAATCACCATGACTACGTGGTTGGTTTGTAAACAAGGCATTGTACCACATACACTGCGTCACGTCACTTCCGGTAACAGGGCAAGCCGCGTCACTTCCGGTTTCTGGTCACGGCGGCTGAAAGCAATTTTTTGCCAATTAGTCTACTCAATAAGAGGGGGAACACAGCACACCTATCTTTACTCTCTGACGAAGCGCCGCACAGGCGTGAAACGCGTAAGAGAAGGAGATTTTGCACCCATCCCTGTCTGCACCATTATGTGTTAAATAAAGAAACCTTTTTACTTCACCGCTGCTGTCCTGTGGAGTCCTGTTGCTGTGATCTGCATTGCCGCATCCTGTGGTTACTAGACCTTATACTCAACCCTGCAGAAGCACGCACACCAGAGGAAAACGGGCATGGTTCACGTGAGTCATTGTATTTATCAATACACTGGGAAATACATTACAGGTGTTCATAGGCGTTTTTAGACTTGGTCCTCATTGGGAGTGATGCGGGGGGGCTCATATATCTCCACCCACACCACTCACCAGGACTTTATATATATGTCTTCATCATACGCCCACCTGCATATCCCAGCACTCACTTGTGTATAAATCCTACCGTTCATTGCCATTCTTCAATCAAGAAAACTGTTTATTATTTATGCATTACCTTGGGTCATTCAGAGCACTATTATAGAACTATATTCTTTTACCTTGCATCAAAGTAAAATTTTTTTATCAAACTGCAATCACTGTATCAAGATACTTGGCACAAACATGCAATGGAGCACATAAATTGAGTAATGTACAGTATTAGACCGTGCTAGCTGTACTGCACTTGGTAAGGCCAGTGGGGGAAAAAATGGCCTCACTGCTCATCTTTCAGCTATTGCTGTTTATGCAACTAACAAAGTGTATTACTGTAGCCTGATTTATTTTCCCTGCGGCCGGGATTTGCTGAGGAAAAAGAACCACCGCAAGCTGTGGTCAAGCAGAAAGCTGCCAGGGAACGTGAACTGGGCTTCGTCTGCATACAGCCACACACATGCACAAATATAAATGATAAATAAATATAGACATGCGTATACATTTGTAAATCTAATAAATATGTGTATGTAGATATTTGTGTGTGTGTGTGTGTGTGTGTATAAATACACACACACACACACACACATACACACATACACACATACACACAGTACGATGTCAATCAATCCATGCTTCAATGTTCACAATGCTTGTATGGGCAGCAATTCAGCAGTGATCTCAATATTTTAAATACATCAAGAGGAGGAGGATGAAGGAAGTTCCGGTTGCCAATAACTTCTTTGTGTCACTGCCATGGAAACACATCAAGATGACAACAACCATTTATTCATCTCCACAAATACTTGCGTAAGCTGCTTTCAATGCAGCTGGAGATTTAGGGGAGGTTACACCCTAAGCCTCAAAGACAAAAGTGGATGGACTAAAAAAACAAAAAAAAAGAATCTCAACATGTACTGCTTGGAGGAGAGAAGGGAGACTGGGATATGATTGGAACTTTCAAATAGATAAAGGGTTTGAACAAGATGCACGAGAGAAGCATATGTCAGAGAAAGAGAAGTGCTACTACACACGGCTCTGAAGCTGAAGGATGTCAGGCTAAAGCGAATGTAAAGGAAGTATAACTTCACGGAAAGGGTGGACGATTCGTGGACTATCCTCTCAACTTGAGGTGCTCGAGGTTAATACAGGAATTCAAATATGCTTGAAATAGACACAAGATATCCTAAATATGAAATGATGTGTCCGAGGTTATACAATAGATAGAAAGATGGGCAGACAAGGTGAACCTAGTGATTCTTTTCTGGAGTGAAATTCTATGCACCAGTCACATAAACAGCACTCACATGGACTTGAATGAAGCCCGCATTTATTTTACAGTGATCAACGTTTATTTACTAGTTGTGAACCTCTCACCACTAGGACAGAAACGTGGATGTGAGTGCTGTTTCTGGGGCTTGTATCTGATAAGCCAGAAAGACTATGGAAGCCCCATGCACCCATGGCAGTAAATGGATTTCTTCAGACGCAAGTGCTGCTCCTCTCTACGATATCAAATTATACTGTATGTACCAACAGCAATATTGGAACACTCCTTGTTACAAAAATGCACAACCGAACAAACTACTTGCATGATAACCTGCAATGGGGCACTAATGGTTGCACAAGAGATGACAGCGGACTGCAACACACTTTCCAGTCCATACACATACTAAAAAGAACCTCAGCGCACCAAGGAGTTAAAATGAGTGACAAAAATCATATCTTAATATAATTTAAAACAAACGTTATGACCCATGTGGGTTTTAAACAGGGCAAAAAGTGCCTTATAATATCATTTTAACTCCAGGGTGAAACGAGATTTTTCATACTACACGTAAACCACAGGAAATGAAATGTAAATGTCTGCAATGATTCAAATACTCCCTTTCTTCTTTTTTTTTTTTTTTTTTTTTTTACAGGACATGGCCTGAAAATAATGAAAGCAATATTTTGTGGAGATGAGGAGAACCATTGGGTGCATTGCTAAAAATTGCAACCCCAAAGCTTAAAGGCAAAAAAAAAAAAAAAACTAATACACAAAAAGGTACAGTATATGAGTGGCTGATGTCTTACCAAGGTACAAACCTGTAACAGGACTATGGGGCTTTCCGATTACATGACTGATGCATTCATTCATTAGAGCTTGTAAACTCTGAAAAAACAGAACAAGGGAAATTCCGTAAGTACATGTGGGATGTATGTAGGGGTACATGAGTACAGATGTAACCAGACTAAGTGTTTCTCCGGTACCAGGTTATGCAACCCCCCCACCCCACCCCCTGAAGGATTAGCGTTGTGGAGAGGGGTTAGTGGGAGATCTGGAAACACAGACCGCCCCCGCTGCGAATGTCTGGAGCCGCGGCTTTTGGAGACAGCGAGTCAGGCTACATCTGTGTATGAGGGTACTTATATTTAAGTAAAGAGTAGTCTGCATTCAAACAATTTATAGAGAGGGACAATTAGAATTTTACAAGAGAAAGTCCATGATACAATGCACAGCTCTATATAAGGTAATAGGGGTAGTAGAAGTGACTTTTTAAATGATAAGAAGGTGTCTCATATTCAGTGTCACTTGTGGAAGGGAAAGGTGAGCCTCCATGACTTACAGGAATTGTGTAACTAAGGCTGCGTCCATACTGTGGCAGACAGTGCGGACGCTGAACGAACAGACTGCGATGCGCGAGAAATCAGTTAATACTTATTTCTTGCGCGATATGGCAGTCACGTGAGCGGTTAGCCCAATGAGGACGAACCAGCTCCGTGACGTCATTGGCACGCCCATAGAAACGCCCACCATGGCCTGAGAAAGCACCCGCTTTCCCTCAGCCTCCGCACGGGAGAAATGTTTATGGACGCAGCCTTAGGCTCCCAAAAGCCTAACTACAAATAGCACAGCAATATATCCATGAATTATACAATATATTGACTAGTGACATTGGTCCCCCCCAAATAAATCACTGTTTATACAGGCTTCAATGACGCGCATAGAAGTTCTGTCCCGTTGCGGTAACCCATGCATTTGTAATACGACATTCTCTAAAGATTTGTCCCGATGTACGTCCGATACTCACCTTGTTACCAGTGTACAATACATCATTTAACTATACCATGAGAGTTGTGCGCTTCTCCTCCTATTTTCAATGGCAATGTTAGTGCAAAATATCCCTGTATTGTTATACAGAGATAACAAATCGCTGTGGCCGGGGCTTGTGTAATAAAACATTTCAGAAGATTTAAAAAAAAAAAAAAAAAAGTGTTCTACAATTTGTAGTCAATGTTTGACTAACAGAATTACAAATCAATGAATTGAAGGAAAATGAATTACAAAGGGACAAAAAACAAAACACAAAAACACCGGACAAAAAACTCCTTCATTCACACGCCCCTAAGGAATGAAATTTAAAATGAAACCCTATATTTTTCTTTTAGCACTGTTATATTAATGTTAGAAAGCCAATTAGATTAGTTTGTTTTTCTGTAAAATAAAAAATCAAATGGAAAATATTCCAATATATTTAAGATTTAGACAAACCTATATACTGTACTACTAACCGAAGGAGATTGTGCTAAAATTCTGAATAATTGTGAAGTTTCAGTTAAAAAAAAAAAAAAAGAAGAAGGTTAATACCAGGTGTGTGGTTTTACTGTATATGAAATGCTCTTAGCAGCAACTTGACTCAACTACAGCTTTAAAACACAGAATTACCTTTGGAGCATAAAGAAGCTGCTTTACACCCACTGAAATAGCCCATATCTATCCAAAACAAACAAATCTATTGCCACCAATTTCTTACAAGCAAAACTGATGCCATGGAATCGCACTGTCAATATTCACAATGCAGCACGTGCACAAAATAACGAGGGATAGCGTTCTATTTTGACCAAAAGGATCAACAAATGAAAGTAACATTTTGACCTATTTGCTTCCTGTGTAAAAATGGCTACATTTGTATTATCTTTGGGTCTGCTCAACATGAACCTTATCTGGTAATGTCCATTTATCTTGCAGACTAATGAGGGGGCTATATAGATGCAGAGCCTGTGCCGATTGGTCATCCCCTGAAGTCACATCACGTGACGCAATGCGTTGGGACGTAGCTGATGTTGTGACGTCATCGCATTGTGGAGGACTGTTTCTTCCCCTGCAAGCCAGCAGCTGATCGCAGCTGATTGCGGATGCCGAGCTGCCTAATACACACCGTCTGCTGCTGGAGAAGGAAGCGCTGTCTCACAGCCACACTTTTCACCTGGAAAACGCACTTATCTGAGGCAGGAACCCACGGATGTTACAACTTGGTTCCCCAAGTGCCCAGCTGTATGGTTTTGAACCGCAACTTTCACCTGGTGACGTCACCTTAGAGATTGTATCTTACATTCTTTTAAATTTCTACTCTCTTGTGAGTGCAGGTCCTACGGACCGTGGTCATCTCTAGTTTTAATAATAAACTCCTAATTATACAGGATTATGCTATGGAGCTTGCGCTTCTTTTTTTCATTTATTTATACACACACACACACACACACACACACACACACACACACACACGGACACAACATGGTGTAGATCTGGTTAAAAATATATTGGTACAAAAATAAAAATGCATCAAGATGGGCACACTCACAAGAGTAGCAAGTAGAATCGCATTGTGAGAATAAAACTCCTGAAAGTCGGAGTGAGGGAGGATCCACTGGCATCCGCAATGTGCAGTTTCCTCTACTTACATCCCTACAGCAGCAGCAGGTGTATGGCTGTAGCAGTAGTCTAAGCGTGAGATGAACGCCAAAATATTCAGGGAATGACAAGAATCAATCACATGAGATGCAGAGTAACAGTAACCTCCACCAGACACTTGCGTGTGAACACAACACGCAGGTAGGGGGCAGTCCCAACATGTTTTGGCACAGGTAACATAACTTTATCAGGGGTGTAGACCAGTTGAGTTACTGGGAGTCCTTAAATAGTCCATTCCCAACCAACAACAGCCACACATAATAAACTATCACAGTTGATTGAAATAGAAAACTTTGGTGACCAGAATTTCAGAGGCTATAATTACAATTCATCATATGAAGTAACCAAGATGAATAAAAAAAGAGAGACATGTGAGAGAGGAGGGACTATGATGTCAGAATAGAAACAAATGTAAATATCAAATTCAAATAGAGACCATAATATGAACGATTAAGTTAAGTACCAGTTTACAACATTCTGCTAAATAAAAGTACAACATAATTAACACAGGGTCAAGGAATAAGTAACAATAATGGTACTACTCCCACACTATTAATGGAAGAGAGGAAAAACGACATTGATTGTACACAGTGATGCACATGGATAAATAGGTATGTGCAATAATATTAAATCTAAATACAGTGCCGTAGTAGCAATACAGTTGTCAGAATAGAGAATACAGTATGCACATAGATGTTTAATTTTTATATTTATATTCGTTATAATATATTATATATTCTTCATTTTTATTTTTGCCACCCCATTACCATTATATTGTTATTCTCTACATATTACATTTTTCATATGCTCTCATTTTGTGGTCTTTATTCTGGGTTTGTGCGACATCAATCTCAAAATGTGGCTTCTTATCTATACCTCTCTTTAGTTTAGATCCTTTGTATGTCAGTGTCTACCATTTGTCTCTAAATGATACACTCTGCTGTACTGTGATTGATAACTACTGCCTCTAAACATCTATGTGCATACTGTATTCTCTATTCTGACAACTTTACTGCTACTATGGCACTGTATTCAGATTTAATATTATTGCACATACCTATTTATCCATGTGCATCAGTGTACAATCAGTGTCTTTTTTCCTCTCTTCCATTAATAGTGTGGGAGTAGTACCATTATTGTTACTTATTCCTTGATACTGTGTTAATTATGTTGTACTTTTATTTAGCAGAATGTTGTAAACTGGTACTTAACTTGATCGTTCATATTATGGTCTCTATTTGAATCTAATATTTACATTTGTTTCTATTGTGACATCATAGTCCCTCCTTCTCAACTCTCTTTTTTATTCGTCTCAGTTATTACATATAATGAATTGTAATTATAGCCTCTGAAACACTGGACACCTATGTTTTCTATTTCAAATCAACTGTGATTGTTTATTATGTGTGGCTGTTGTTGGTTGGGAATGGAATATTTAAGGTCTCCAGCAACTCACCTGTTTAACACTCCTGCTAAAGTTAAATGACCTGTGACGAAATGCGTTGGGACAGCCACCTACCTCTGTGTTGCGTTCCGCGCAAGTGTTTCCTGGAGTCTGGTAGAGGTTACTGTTACTCTGCATCTCATGTGATTGATTCTCGTCATTCCCTGAATATTTTGGTGTTCATCTCATGCCGAGACTGCTACAGTTATACACCTGATGCTGCAGGAACGCGAATAGCGGAAACTGCACATAGGGGATGCCAGTGGATCCTCCCTCACTTCGACTTTTAGGAGATTTTTTTCTCCCAATGTGATTGCACTTGCTACTCTTGTGAGTGTGCCCATCTTGCGGCTTTTATATTTTTGTACCAATACCTTTTTAACCAGATTTACACTATGTTGTGCTTTCTCTCTCTGTGTTTATCAAGTTACCTTCAGATGTGGTGCATCCTCGTTGAGAGCTGCGGAACTGCCACTGAAAATCGGACACTTTGATCTTCATATGAAACTCTGGTTTCTTCCTCACATTGATCACTGCATCCATTTTTTTATGGTTTCATTCTTATTTATACACTGATCTGCACTCACTTTAACTTTTAACATACACTATTCCTAACTCACGTTTTTAAAAATACTAGTGATTAAATTTCAGTAGCGCTACATTTCCTAATACACACACACACACCAACCACACACACACACACACACACACACAACACACACACAACACACACACCACACACACACACACACACACACACACACACACACACACACACACACACACACACACACACATATAAGACTGAAATAATGTTTGTGTGTGTATTTGTGCCCCCTGTGATTGGCCGGCGGACAGCCACAGCTCATTGGCCTGTGGGGTGGGGTGATGTCATGGCCACGCCTACGCAGACCGTGACAGTCACACCACACTCACACCGAGTGCGCCTCTAGACCGACCCACACTCACCAGCACCCACCGCCCCCTGCGCCACACTCACCACCGCCTCCCGGCCGCCTGCCGCACTCACGCCACCACCTTCCGCCCGCCCACTCGGCTCTTCTCCTCCTCAAACCGCGTGTCCCGTATTACCGCCGGGGGGGGGGGGGGGGGGGGGGGAAGGGGGAGGAAGAAGCCAGTGGTAAGGCCACACAGACACACTTCCCTACTGTCTCAATGCCACTTAGATTGTAAGCTCTCCAGGGTGGGGATTCCCTTTCCCATTGTATAATTTTATGTTTGTTGCCCTTATTCTATTATAACTCCCAGTATTCTGTGGTCTTTTTTGTAAAGCGCTGCATACACTGTTGATGCTATATAACTGAAAAAATAAATGACACACTATATATATATATATATATATATATATACACACACACACACACACACACACACACACACACACACACACAGAAGTGCTTAGATACATAACATGAACTTCAACAAAGTCACAAGGTGCTGAAAGTGTCATTTAAAGTGAGAACTCCCACTTCAAAGGCAGTGACCAATTTGTAGTGTCTTACAAATCAGACTAAAAGCAAACCTCTTACTTCGCCCCAAAGTCGGCCGCCTGATGGGGTTCCCGAAGAGCTGCTCCCCACTGCACAGAACCAGCGTTCTAAGGGTTAATATCTGTGTTTGCTTATCTGCTGTGTTTCATCAGCTCCACCCTCTGGAATGTTAATGCCCCTGGAGGGCAAAGGACTCAAACCACAGCTGCATTCAATCTGAACCCCTCAGTTTTACATTTGCATCGGCCCAAAGTCGGACAGCCTTTGGCACAGCTCAAGGGCAGCTAAAGGGTGTGAGCCGTTAGCTGCCATATGCTGATGTTTGGTGATGTTAAAACTGCTCTACTTCAAATCTGAAACCCTTTTAACTCCTGTACCCAATTTTCCAACTCTAACTGTCCGTGAAATGTCTGTGAATTGACTGTATAACCTCTCTTCATTTAATGTAACCATGTATTGTTATCAAAACTCTGTGCCCAGGACATACTTGAAAATGAGAGGTAACGCTCAATGTATTACTTCCTGGTAAAACATTTGATACATAAATAAATTAAATTAAAAAAAAGAGCCCACAACTGACATAAAAATTTGAGAGCGAAAAATAGTTCCAATGTAAAAAATGGGGTTTATACTTTAAAGTGAAGAAAAGCATTTTTATTGCATGACTTCTTTTCCAAAACAATAAATAACTGAATCGCTGCAACGCAATAAAGCCATGGTGTACGTGTCAATGTACCGTCACCTAAATATGTGCAGCTGCACTATACTGTAGTCAACTAGTGCCGCTAAATGCGCCTTTCTCTAGGTTGTAATTTGAAGATTGATAGCAAATCTGTATCCAGGTGTCTTCACTGATAACCATGAATACATTGAAAGGCTTGCTTTGTGGAAGAAGACATGAATCCTCTTTTCATAAGCCGGGTGTACTATCCAGATTCGCGATCCTGCTGTTTTAAAGAGACTTAGAGACCAGATTGTCTGTCCCCACATGAAATGATGATGATAAATGCATTATAGGAAAGTCAAATGTAATGTGGTCTCTTAACAAAGAACCCTTAAAAGTGCATTCCCGGTTACTTAGTTTCTTTTTTTTTTTAAATCCTTTTTTGTTAATGTACTGTAGCAATTCAACAGAGTTCAATGTGCTTTTTAAATAGGCAATCCAAACAGCACTTTAGAAATCATATATATATGTATATTTGTTTTAATATATGCAGCCTTTGATTACCTTTATTGAAAACTAATTGCTGCCTTTCAGTTTCAAATCAATCCTTCTATCAGTGTAACTCAGCAGCTACAATGTATTCTGATATTACTAAGGTAACATTATCTATTGTTACAGTTTGCAGCTCAAATGGCTGGGAATATTTGCAACAGATTATCACAAACAGAAAAGTGTTGCACAGATCTTGCACTGCTGAGGTGTGCTAAACCTGCTATAGAAATCAAAGGATGCTCAGTATATTATAACTCATTAGAAATGGCATTAAGAGTTGAATTAAAAAAAAGGTAGTAACTATAATCTAGTACTACAGAACTGATGTATTTAATAAAACACATGAAGGAAATTGCACTGATTGCTCCTTTAACGTGATATTTCCCTTTTAATTCTGATAATGTAATCCAGAGACTTCAGCCACAATCATACTTGAATGAAATGAAGAATGCTGCCATTTTCCCCATAGAAGTCAATGAGAAGAAGCTTGCGTGAGCAATGTTTATTTTAGCATTTAAAATAATAATTGACAAGAAAAGACTGTCATATATTTAAAAGTACTTCACTGGTCTTCTGTGTTTTTGCCCTGCAACATGGGATAGCCACTTGCATGAAATAAAAATGTACTTCTTCAGAGTGCATCATAATGTAAATAACAGTTTATCCACAGTATGTGATTATGATAGAACAAGAATATCTGCCAGGAGATGCATGGACACCAGCATCCTCTGCAATAAATGACAATGCATGCAGCACAGATGTAGCCACCGTTATTGATCCTGTTAACGCCGGACAGCGCGTCATTCACGGTGCATTATTTAACGCAAAATAAAAAAAGACTGGAAAACCAGCATAGACATACAGTAATATATTGTCCCCACAATACATTTGAGAGCTGCTTAGCATGGAGACCACCACACAAAAAGGTCTCCCACTGCAGGTTACCATTACACTTGGGTTTCTTTGATTCAGGTAATTTAAAGTGTCTGTGCCAATAGCCTTTTTTTTGCGTCCTTTAAGAGATCTCTTATTGCCCTTTGCAACACTTAAAAAAAAAAAAAGAACTTGAATATAAATCTGATCCTCCGTTCAGATAAGCGTTTGAAACATTAAGTGTCAGGGAGGCTAAAATGGAGCTCTCCACAGAGCCGCCTAAAGGTTAGCATGGTCTCAAAATCATCTCTCAGAAAATCATTCCTTCCACTGGTGTATGAAATGACAGCTTAAATGTGATACAAATCGTTAGTTTACAGTAGTTTTACTACATGGTCGGTCTCTGTTTTGTGTCTAAATATCTATTTAAAATGTGGGGCAAAACCATTGGGGGAAAAAAAAAACACCCCATAGGATTTCCCAGTAATCCAGACACAAAATAAATTATGGTGAGTAAAAAACTGACAAAAACCCTCCACCGTACCAGTGTACAGCAAATAAAAATACCACTTGTGAGCATATTCACATGTCTCTCACAGGTCTGCAGCCCTGCCTTTCCCCATGATCTTTTATCATACACAGATTCCACTGTAGCCAGGGATTCTGGGTAATAACATGCAAATGACCACTCACAGTGTAAATTATTGCATCATGCCCATTTTAACATGGACCCCTATAAAGTTATGCCTGCCTTATTACACAGCTTTTTTTTTAGCACAGGTTGGGTTAAAGAAGTGCATAGCCAATAAACCTACTCACAGTGTGAGGTTGATAACTAGCTATGCAATGTGAAGCAAGTAGTGGCTACAACCAGATACAAAATAAATTATGGCGATTGAAAAGGTGAAAAAATCCCTTGAGTAATCCAAGAACGCGTGTGATGTTCTAGCTTGCCTTGACTGGAAGAACACATTTAATGGTAGAAAATAAAGCAATGGGGAGGGGGTACAAAGAGACCTCCTTACCAGAAAGTCGTCCTCGGGAAGGGCTGAAATGAATGCTGGCTCAATGGCTTGCAGATAGTCAAAACCTTGAGTTGCCCACCTGCAAGACAGAAGAGAGGAGTCGATCACCATCAAACACTGCCACGGTGAAGTACTGTAGTATCTACTATACATATAAAGCACGTGATACACTTCCCCCCCCCCCCCCCATAAAACTCATTATATTACTGTTATAACTCAGAATATCACAGAGTTTCCATTGAATTGAATCAGTGCTGACCAAAACTGTCGCCTGTGCTCTGCCGCCACATGTTGCCATCGAGAGAACTCATCGCCAGGACACCTCGCCGCTCACGATCTCAACAACGCCATGTTTAAAGATGCCCTGCGCTGCTGCCGCTTTGAAGCAACATTTAAATGTCCTTGGAGTGGCGCTGCACATGTAAAGATGTCCCGCGTGCCCGCTTCTGTCCACGGAGTGGGACATTTAAAGATGGCATCGTGAACGGCAAGGTGTTTGATGGCGGCAAAACTTCCCATTCCGCTGGTGCAGAATATCCAAACATATCCCCACTAAAAGAGCAATGTAGCCTACTGTATCTGTACATTGTGATGACGCACAATGTCTGTTAGAACAATGAATATGCACCCTCTCTTATTTATTAATTATTTATTAATTATTAATACACCGCAGTATCAGGGCCCATGACATGCCAGATACCTCATTAGGGCACTATACAGGTTAACATACAAATGCAATTAATATCTTTTCCAGTTGACAAAATAATCTGTGTAAAATTAGATCAATGTTTTGCATTTTATTATATGCCAAGATCATATGAACTACACAATGTGTATTTTAAAAATATATTTATATATACTTATACACACACACACACGTCCCTAACCAGCTGATCATTATCAGTTCAGTAGTCCGTGTTCTGGTTGTTTTAATTTAGCCGAAGGTCCCAGTCTGTATGTGTGTATACTGTATGTGCATACATGTGCTCTTAAATGTTGAACCAATAATAGAAGTTCCCCGATCATTACCAGTTAGTGTGTGTATGTGTGTGTATGTGTGTGTGCATGTGTCTACTTTGTGTGCATACACATGCACTTAGATGCTTAAATGTTGAACCAATAAAAAAAAGTTTTATTCCTAAATCTGTATGCTTAAAGTGAATGAAACAACATCTCCTGCTTTCTGTAGATGTTGTTTTCAGTCATGCATTTTATTTGTTTAAGCTATTGGGTACTACTTTTTACATTGTAGATGTCATGCCATCTGTCTCAGTTTGGCCCGCAACCTAACAGTGGCTCTCCAGATGGGGGTGTAATGCATGTAGAGATGGAGGATACAGAGACACGAGCTCTTTATTTAAAAGCAACATCTCAGAAACAAGTTGCACAAGCAGATATTAATCTGCTCCCTCCCTGTACAACCCGGCCTTACAGTTAATTAAAAAGTCGTGCTGAGCTTAACAGAGCGCACACATTTACCGATTCAATAAAGGAAGTCTATTTTCACCTATTTGGCTTAATAGATGGTAAACATCAGTTTTGTATATTCATGGATGTGGTTAACTATTGTAAATGATTTCATAAAGTGCAGAATTAGGGTTAACAAAAGGGGGAATTACAAATCTGTAAACGTTGACCATTATTAACAAACAGGTATGCATTTCTAATTAGACATGTGTACGTTCAGGAGCTTACAAGGCTTTGGAAAATAAATGTGGCACTAAAGGGGTTTTGTTATCCACCTACTTAATATAAAGCCATTTTTCAATTGAAAGAACCCGAGAGGGATTTGAGAAAACACCTTTCCAGCTGCCAGGGATGGAAAACATATGCCTGCTGAGCTAGTCTAAAGTTCTCAGTGGAATACGTACAGTAAGTATACGTACAGATGTAGCAAGACTTACTTTCCTTGTGGCCGCGGAAACAAAATGCGGAAAACCGCAGCCCGAACGTGGTCACAAGGTTGATGATGTAGATTACCGTATACAGTATATGGCCATATAGCCTCCGCCTCATGATGTAGAGACCCATATGGCACCTATGTCATAGTAAAGTAAATTAAAGTAAATACAGCCCTGCATCTTAGACTACAGTCCCAGCGCGACGGAGCGCCCCTCTACGCTCTCCTCCTCCAGCCGAGCGATCTGATGGACTTCAGATCACTCGCGACTGGAGGGCGCGGCCATGACGTCACGTGGCTGGTTCGCCCTCATTGGCTGAAATGCTGCCGTGACGTTGCCAATGCACGGACGCCGCGCCAAAAATCTTGTCTTTTGGCCAAGGCAGTTGCGCATCGTGGTTTGTGCGTGCACGCACACACGCCGACTGGAGCCTGCCCCATAGAGGGCTGTGCCTTGTGTGTGGTGGAAACGCCGTAGCGCGCGCCGCAGCAGCCACTGGGGACCTAGCCTAACCTTCAGCGGGGACACAGCTGCAGAGAATGAAATGCAGAGACGGCTGAGCAGCTCATCTGGAAGGTGAGAATCGGTATTCTCTCTACCTGCAGATAGCCCAAAAGAATTAACGGTGTGGGTCCCATTTAGAAGCATGGAATACCGCAGAGTCAATCCTTCAGGACAACTTACTGTCCTCAGGGCCGCGAGAGCTGTAGACCCAAGGACAGCAAGTCTTCAGTAAGGCCAAAAATTGCAGCACCAAGGACAGTAAGTCTTGCTACATCTGTACGTACACCCATTAGGCTTAATCCAATGGAGAGCTAGGAGCACAGGCCTTCTGCTTCCGCAGGGTGGCTGAAACGATTCTCGCAGCATCCGTTTTATAATAACGGAATTGCTCCAGTGGGGTGACTACACCTTTAAAGGGAAAAGCGGTCCTGTAGAATTTTACAAAAATAAAATACTATTTCACAACCTATCGGTGTAATCATCTTACTTACATCCCCCAATAAAAATAACAATTTTGTTTATAGTACTTGCATCCTGTTACAAATTAATGTTTTCCCTGGTTCAGCTGCATTCAAGCATATCAGCTACTTATGTTTATCTGACTAATGATGGCTAATTGCTGTGCAAGCAATGGAAAAAACAAAAGCAAAACGCGCCTCCAGTTTGAGGACAAACTGTCATCATCAACAGACATTCAATAAAGATTGTAAAAACCCTCCAAAGCTCTTGTTTAACATGAAAAATTAAAAAAAAAAAAAAAAAAAGGACTAATACTTGTTTGATGATCTTTTTTAATCACATCAGCCAGCTACATTTAACCCTATACATAGGCTACTGTCCCAAGTTCACTGTAGTCCTAGGAGAGAATGCTCTTTTGAAATCACAAAATCTCATGCTGTACGTAAACGTTTTCATCAATTTAAACTTGCTTACATCAGTATATCACTAGTTAACCTGTCTTCGGTGCCGTGGTCACATGACAGCGGTGGTTTTTAAGAGTAGTCTTGACTTAAATCTACTGTAAACCCATTTGTATGTACACAACACACTTATTCAATAAAATCCAAAGCGAATGTTTCAGCCGTGAGATTGGCCGCTTCAGAGTTTATTAAGCCCCTAAATTGGACAACGTATATTAAAATAATTTATTTGATCAAGGTTTAAAAATGTTAAATAAATATTTTAAAAAAAAACCCACGTAGAACAGAATACAAATTATATCAAATATTAATTTATGACACCATGGTACAACTCCTAAGAAGCACACGCACACACACACAGAAAGGATTATCGATGATTTAGTTGCCATAGAAAAGAGATAACGGACCTAATTCAACCCGGTCATGTACATTGATTCTTCAGAAGAATCGAAATAGAAAGCTGATAAGGAGGATCTTGGGTAGGTAGTGATGCTACAGCAGTGATTAACATCACGAACATATATTCTCCAGGGCTCCTATAAATAGCTCAACGGTTGAACTGGATAATATCCACTATGCGATTCATCAGTAATGATGATTGTTGGTTTAACCCCTAGTTATACCACATTTTCAGTTTACCTCAAGACATGCCAATAGTTGCAGACAAGTCTGTCTGAAGTTATGTGCAGATGTAGCAGATATTATTGCCCTCGCTTGCACGCGAGAGAGGCTGCAGTAACGCATTGGCCCCGCCCTTTTCCCGCACGTGCCTAATTCAAAGACAATGGTTTCTGCTCCTGCTGAAGCGTTGAGTGTCCTGCTGAAACGCGCCAGCGGGAGCAATAATGTCGGCAACATGCGTATATTAAAAAAAACTGCACTGGATTCAGTCAAAAGCTTGAGGGTCGCTCAGTGGTAATGTCACTGTCTTGAAGCAGGTAAATCTAGTTCAATTCCCAGTGTCAGCTCTTTGTGACCTTGGGCAAGTCAATCAACCTCCCTGTGCCTCAGGCACCAAAATAATATTTAGATCCAATGTGGTCTTTCTCCCTCCTAATAGAGGTAAATGAGAATTTTAATCCTAATAGAGTTATATTAGTATTTTTGTCATGTTGGATGTAGCATTGGGCTTCTCTGTCGTCTGTTGTATACATATGCCACGCTCAATAGCACTCCTTTTTGACACTTATAACAGTGGTTGACAAATCACCACAAAATCTACTCGCCACACAAAAAAATCTACTCGCCACCTAGTACCAAACGTGTGCTGCTTGGGCCAATATTTTACTATTCGCCCGGGGGTAAATCCCTCCTAACAGTGCGAGCCAATGATAGTTTTGTCGAACACTGCTTTATATACACATATATATATATATATTATATATATATATATATATTATATATATATATTTTGTGGGTGCTCAGGGGTTCCCAAAAAGAGCTTGCTGGGGTTTTGTGTTTTGTTAACCAAAATTATATTGTAAGCTCTTCAAGACAGTGCCGGCTAAATTGTATGTACAGGCTGTGTACATTGTCAGAGCTATTTAAGAAAAAACTATTATTAAACCAAATAAACTACTAGTTTATCCCAAATGAGTACTGCTATATTCCTCCTCCTGCCTTCTTCTACTTTATTAAACTTCCGCCCTGGCACTAAAGAGATTAAGCGACTGTATATCTGTGTGAAGTGTCTTCCCACCCCACCCACACAGTGCACATTTTCATGCATCTGATTTGTCTTTCAGAACGAAGAAGTGAAAGGAGTTTTATATGACACTTTGAAAAGTGTTATAGCATTGGAAGGGTTATTTTTAAATAAATGTGCAAAATGATGCAGAACAATGGTTCCCAACTCCAGTCCTCAAGGACCCCTAACAGTGCAGGGTTTAAGGATACCACTGCTTGAGCACAGGTGGTTCAGTCAAAATGATTGAGCCACCTGTACTAATGAGGATAGCCATAAAACTGGATTTGGAATCCTCTGATGTAGAAGACTAAGGCCCTACAAGTGAATAGGTCATATGGGCCTGTTAGGGGTCTCATGGCTCAACACCATTTTGTAATAGCCCCAAGGCTGCAATTATACAAATATTCTTCCTTTCTGCCATCACACCTCTAAAACTGTGCTTATCCTAAGGCAATATAGCACAGAAACCAAGACTAAACTTTTTCGTGTTTACAGCTAATTAAGTCCAATGTTTGCTCTGCTGCCATTAACTCGCTGTAAAGCACCAATCAGGGAACCTAGAAGCAGGTGTGTGACACGCGTAGGAGGGTTCACACCATTTTGTAATGTTTAATAGACAATAAATATTTTTCAATTTTTATTCACCTGTCTCCCTGGGAAATGTGCTGCCTTGTACATTGTTTGCATATTTTGGACCAAAGGACACAAAAGCAAAATGGCGGTCTGACTATCGGGTCTGTAACACTGCCTAAATTTGCATTGAGGTGTCTGCCAGAGCAGGACCAACTGAGTTTGTAATGTAATGTAAGCTGCAGAGTTCAAAACGGTAAAATGACAAAGTGACAGTGGCGACATATATATTGATAAATATTTAGAGTAACCTCTACATGCCTATTTGTAGTTAATTCACGATGATTATAATAAACGGTAATTTATGTAGTAGCAATTCAACAGAGTTCAAGTGTGCTTTTTTAAATAGGCAATCCAACAAGCCTTAAAACATATAAAATATGTATATTTTTTTAGAATATGCAAAGCCCTTTGATTACCTTTATTGAAACTAATGCTGCCTTTTCCGTTCCAAATCATCCTTCATATCAGTGTAACTCAGCAGCTACAAGTATTGCTGATATACTAATGGTCAACATTACTCTTTGGTTTTGTCCTTTGCATCTCACAAATGGCTGGGATATTTGCAACACCAGATTATCACAAAACGAAAATGTGTATGCCAGATCTTGCACTGCTGATGTGTGCTAACCTCTATAGAAAATCACAGGATGCTCAGATAATATTTCACTCATTAGAATGGTCATTAAGAGTTGAAATTAAAAAAAAGGATAGTAACATAAATCTAGTACATACAGAACTGATGTATTTAATAAACACATGAAGGAAATGGCACTGATTGCTCCTTTAACCCGTGATATTCCCTTTTAATTCTGATAATGGAATCCAGAGACTTCAGCCACAATCATACTTGAATGCAATGAAATGCTGCCATTTTCCCCATAGAATCAATGAGAAGAAGTTGCGTGAGCAATGTTTATTTTAAAGCATGTAAATAATAATTGAACAAGAAAAGACTGTCAGATATTAAAAGTCTTCACTTGTCTTCTGTGTTTTTTGCCCTGGCAACATGGGATAGCCACGTGCATGCAATAAAAATGTACTTCTTCAGAGTGCATCATAATGTAACCTACAGTTTAAACCCACAGTATGTGATTATGATAGAACAAGACTATCTGCCCGGAAATTCATGGACACCAGCAGCCCTCTGCAATAATGACAATGCAATGCAGCAACAGATGTACCACCGTTTTGATCCTTTAACGGCGGACAGCGCGTTCATTCACGGTGCATTATTTTAACCGCAAAATAAAAAAAGACTGGAAAACCAGCATAGACATACAGTAATATAGTGTCCCACAATCATTTGAGAGCTGCTTATCATGGAGACCACCACAGCAAAAAGTCTCCCCTGCAGGTTTCCCATTAACCCTTGTGTTTCCTTTGATTCAGGTAATTTAAAGTGTCTTGCACAATAGCCTTTTTTTTGTTTTTTTTTTTTTTTTGCGTCCCTTTAGAGATCTCTTATTGCCCTTTGGCAACACTTAAAAAAAAAAAAAGAACTGAATAGACGCTGATCCTCCTTGCAAATAGCGTTTGAAACATAAAAGTGTCAGGGAGGCTAAATGGAGCTCCTCCCAGAGCCGCCTAAAGTTGCAGTTCTCACACACAAGGGAATCAAAAATCATCGCTCAGAAAATCATTCCTTCCACTGGTGTATGAAATGAACAAGACTTAAAATGTGAATACAAATCGTAGTTTACAGTAGTTTTACTAAACATGGTCGTCCTCTGTTTTTGTGTCTAATAACTATTTAAAAAATGTTGGCAAACCATTGGGGGGAAAAAAAAAACACCCCATATGGATCCAGTAATCTCATACACAAAATAAATTATGGTGAGTAAAACCTGACAAAAACCTAAACCACCGTACAGTGTAGTACAGCAAAATAAAATACCACTGTGAGCATATTTCACATTCTCTCACAGGTCTTGCAAGCCCTGCCTTCCCCATGATCTCTTTATCATACACAGATTCCACTGTAGCCAGGGATTCTGGGTAATAACCTGCAAATGACCAATCCAGTGTAACATTAATGCATCATGCCTTTTAAACAGGACCCCATTATAAAGTTTTTATGCCCTGCCTTTATTACACAGCTTTGTTTTTAGCACAGTTGTGGTTAAAAGAATTGCATATGCCAATAAACCTACCACAGTGTGAGGTTATACTAGCCTATTCAAATGTGAAGCAAGTAGTGGCTATACAAGGCCACCAGATACAAAATAAATTATGGCGATTGAACAGGTGAAATAAATCCCTTGAGTAATCCCACGAACGCGTGCTGAGTTCACTTGCCTTGACTTGGAAGAACACATTTAATGTAGAAAAATAAAGCATGGGAGGGGTACAAAGAGACCAATCCTTACCAGAAGTCGTCTCGGAAGGGCTTAAATGAAATGCTGGCTCAATGGCTTTTGCAGATATCAAACTTGATTGCCCACCATGCAAGACAGAAGGAGAGTCGATCACCATCAAACACTGGCCACGGGAAGTAACTGTCTGTATCTACTATACATATAAAAGCACGTGATACACTTCTCGAGCCCCCCCCCCCCCCCATAAACTCATTAATCTTACTGTTATAAAACTCAAATATCAACAGAGTTTCTTGAATTGAATCAGTGCTGACCAAAACGTCGCCTGTGCTCTGCCGCCACATGTTGCCATCGAGAGAATCACATCTCCAGGACACCTCGCCGCGCACGATCTCAACAACGCCATGTTTAAAGATGCCCTGCGCTCTGCTGCTTTGAAGCAACATTTAAATGGTCCTTGAGTGGCTGCGCACATGTAAAGATGTCCCGCGTGCCCGCTTCTGTCCACGGAGTGGGACATTTAAAGATGGCAATCTGAAAGTGAAACGGCAAGTTGGGTTTGATGGCGGCAAAACTTCCTCCCATTCCGCTGTAGCAGAATATCCAAACATATCCCACTAAAAGAGCATGTTAGCCTACTGTATCTGTACATTGTGATGACGCACAATGTCTGTTAGAGACATGAATATGCCCAAACCCTCTCTATTTATTAATTATTTTATTAATTATTAATACAAACCCCCAGCAGTATCAGGGCCCGACATGCCATATCCTCATTAGGGCCTATACATGTTAACTACAACTGCAATTAATATCTTTTCCAGTTGACAAATAATCTGTGTAAATAACAATTTTTGGCATTTATTATAGGCCAAGATCATATGAACTACACCATGTTTATTTAACAAAATAAGATTTTAGATATAAAAAGGCCTTAACACCCAGACACACACTCCACGTCCGCCTACCAGCTGATCATTTATCAGTTCATATCCGGGTTCTGGTTGAGTTTTAATTTACCGAAGGTCCCAGTCCTGTAATGTGTGTATACTGTATGTGCATACCTTGCTCTTAAATGTTGAACTCAATCATAGAAGTTCCCCGTCATTACATTAGTGTGTGTAGGAATGTGTGTATGTGATGTGAGAGCATGTGTCTACTTTTTGTGCATACACAATGCCTTAGATGTCTACATGTTGAACCCATAAAAAAAAGTTTTATTCCTAAATCTGTATGCTTAAAAGTAGATGAAACACAACATCTCCTGCTTTCTGTAGATGTTGTTTTCAGTCATGGCATTTTATTTGTTTACGCTATTGGTACTACTACTTTTTACATTGTAGATGTCATGGGCCATCTGTCTCAGTTTGGGCCCGCAAAACCTCACAGGTGGCTTACTCCAATTGGGTTGTAATGCATGTAGAGATGGAGGATACAGATACACGACGCTTTATTTAAAAGCAAACATCTCGAAACAAGTTGCACAAGCATATTATCTGCTTCCCCTCCTGTATAACCCGGCTTACAGTTTATTAAAAAAAGTGTGCTGAAGGTTACACAGAGCGAACCCAGCATTGACACGATTCAATAAACGGAATCTATTTTACACCTATTGTGGATTATATGATGGTAAACATCAAGTTTGTATATTCATGGATGGGTAGACTATTGTACAATGATTCTCATAACGTGCAGAATTAGGGGTTAACAAAAGGGGAATGACACAAATCGTAAACGGTTTACCATTATAAACAAACAGGTATGCCTTTCTAATTAGGACATGTGTACGTTCAGGAGCTTACCAAGGCTTTGGAAAATAAATGTGGCACTAACAGGGGGGTTATGGTTATCCACCTAACTTAATATAAAGCCAATTTTTCAATTGAAAGAACCCGAGAGGGATTTGAAAAGTAAAACACCTTTCAGCTGCCCAGGGATGTGAAAAACATCTTAGCTGCGAATCTAGTCTAAAGTTCTCACGTGAATACGTACAGTAAGTAAATACGTACAGAATGTGCAGACCTTTACTTTTCCTTGTGCCGCGGAACAACAAAATGCGGAAACACGAGCCAAATCAACCAGTGGTCCACAAGTGTTGATGAGTGTAGATTACCGTATACATAATAAGTGGCCTAAGCTCCGCCTCATGATGTGAGAGACCCTACTGGTACAAACGGAAGAGCGTCTCTTCCAGTACGGTACGTAAAGTAATTACAAGTAAATAAGCTCCTGCATTCGTGAGACTAGTTACCAGCGCGACGGAAGCGCCCTCTACGCTATCTCCTCTCCAGCTCGAGCGATCTGAGTGGCTGTCATATCACACTCGCGACTGAGGGCGCGGCCAATGATACAGGGCTGTGTTCGCCTCATTGGCCTGAAATGCTGCCGTGAGCTTGCTCAATTGCACGGACGCCCGCGCCAAAAATACTTGTCTTTGGCCAAGGCAGTTGCGCATAGGGTTTTGTGCGATGCACGCAACACGGCCGATGGAAGCCTGCCCATAGAGGCTGTGCCTTGTCGTGTGTGGGATGGAAAACCCGTGCGCCGCGCCGTCAGCAGCCACTGGGGACACTAGCCTAACCTTCAGCGGTGGACACAGCTGCAGAGAGACATGAAATGCAGAGAACGGGCTGAGCAGCTCATCTGGAAGGTGGAATCGGTATTCTCTCTACCGTTTTAGATAGCCCAAACGATATTACAGGGTGTGAGGTCCATTTTAGAAGTCATGGAATACCGCAGAGTCAATCCTTCAGAACACTTACTGTTCCTCATGGGCCGCGAGAGCTATATCGTAGACCACCGGACACAAGTTTTCAGTAAGGCACAAATTGCTAGTAGCCCAAGGACAGTAAGCTTGCTAATCTGTACGTACCACCCATTAGGAGTAATCCAATGTGAGAGCTGAGGACACAGGCTTCTGCTTCCGCAGGGTGGCTGAAACGATTCGCCCAGCAGCCGTTTATAATAACGGAATGCTCCAGTGGGGTGACTCACACCTTTAAAGGGAAAAGCGGGTCCTGATAGATATTTTACAAAAATAAAATACTATTACAACCACTATCGTTGGGTAATCACTCTCACTTACCATCCCAATTAAAAAATAACAAATTTTGTTTATAGCGTAACTTGCATCCTGTATCAAATAATGTTTTCCCTGGTTCGCTCAGCCATTATTAAGGCATATCAGCTAATTATGTTTATGTACTAATGATGGGCTATTGCCTGTGCAAGCCAATGGAAAAACCAAAAGCCAAAACGCGCCTACACGTTTGAGGACAAACTGTCAGATCACAAAAAGAACATTACCTAGATATAAAGATGTGAAAAGCTAACCCCTCCAAAGTTCTTGTTAACATGAAATTAAAAAAAAAAACAAAAAAAAAGGACTAATACTTGTTTATGATCTTTTTAATCCACATCAGCCAGCTAAATTTCCTACCCTATACATAGGCTACTGTCCCAAGTCAGTAAGTCCTAGAGAGAATGCTCTTTTGGAAATCACAAAATCTCATGCGTACGTACACCGCTTTTCATCAATTTAAAAACTTTGCTTTACATGTCATATCTCACTAGTTAAACTGTTTTTCGGTGCCGTGGTCACAGACTAGCGTTGGTTTTTTTAACAGAGTAAGTTGTCTGATCTAAAATTCATACGGTATTAAACCCATTTTGGTATGTACACAACACACTTATTCAATTAAACTCCAAGCGAATGTTCAGCCGTGAGATTGGCGGGCCGCTTTGTCGAGTTATTAAGCCCTAAATTGGCAGTATATTATTCTGATAAAGATATTTATTTGATCAAGGTTTATAAAAATGTTGAAATGAAAATATTTAATAAAAAAACCCACGTAGAACAGTAATACAAATTATATCAAATATTAATTTATGACACCATGGTGACAACTCCTAAGAAGCACACCAAACCACCACAGAAAGGATATCGATGATTAGTTGCCATAGAACAGACAGACACAAACTAAGACCTAATTCAACCCGGTCATGACATTGATTCTTCGCAAGATCGAATAGAAAGCTGATAAGAGGATCTTGGGTAGCAGTACGTGATGCTACACGCAGGTGATTAACATCACGAACATATATTCTCCAGGGCTCCTATAAATAGCTCAACGGTTGAATTGATAATATCACACTATGTTTCATCAGTAATGATATTGCTTGGTTTAACCCTAGTTTATACCACCATTTCAGTTTCATCAAGACATGCAATAGTCCTTCCCCCCGCAGACAAGTCTGTCGTGAGTTATGTGCAGATGTAGCAGATATTATTCCCGCGACTTGCACGAGTAACAAAAAGAGTGCCTGTAGTAACGATTTGGCCCACCCCTTTTCCCAGAACGTGCCTATCAAAAGAAATGGTTTCTGCTCACTGCTGAAAAGCGTTGAGTGTCCTGCTGAAAAGCCGCCAGCGTGGAGCAATAATGTCGGCAACATGCGGATAAATATTAAAAAAACTGCACTGGATTCAGTCAAAAGCATGAGGTCCGCCTCAGGTTGTAATGTCACTGTCTTAGAAGCAGGTAAATCTAGTTCAATTCCCGATGTCAGCTCTTTGTGACCTTGGGCAAGTCAATCAACCTCCCTGTGCCTCAGGCACCAAAATAATATTTAGAATCCAATGTGGTCTTTCTCACCTCCTAATAGAGGTAATGAGAATTTAATCCTAAGAGAGTTATATTGTATTTTTGCATGTTGGATGTAGCATGGGCTTCTCTGTCTTCTGTTGTATACATATGACCACGCGCAATAGCACTCCTTTTTGACACTTATAACAGTGTTGACAAATCACCACAAAATCTACTCCGCCACACAAAAAATCTACTCTGCCACCTAGTACCAAACGTGTGCTGCTTGAGGCCAATATTTACTCGCCCGTGGGTTAAATCCCTCTCACCGTGCGAGCAATGATATTTTGTCGAACACTGCTTATATACACATATATATATATATATTATATATATATATTATATTATATATATATATTTTGTGGGTGCTCAGGGTTCCCAAAAAGAGCTTTGCTGGTGGTTGTGTTTTTGTTTAAACCAAAATTATATTGTAAGCTCTTCAGACAGTGCCGCGGCTGTAATTTGTATTACAGGCTGTGTAAATTGTCAGAGCTATTTAAAAAAACTATTATATTAAACCAAATAAACTACTAGTTTATCCCAAATGAGTACTGCATATTCCTCCTCCTGCCTTCTTCTACTTTATTAACTTCCGCCCTGGCACTAAAGAGATTAAGGCACGTATATCTGTGTGGAAGTGTCTTCCCACCCCACCCACACAGTGCACATTTTCATGCATCTGATTTGTCTTTCAGAACGAAGAATGAAAGGAGTTTATTACTGACACTTTGAAAAGTGTTATAGCATTGGAAGGGTTTATTTTTAAATAAATGTGCAAAATGATGCAGAACAATGGTTCCCAACTCCAGTCCTCAAGGACCCTAACAGTGCAGGTTTAAGGATACCACTGCTTGAGCACAGGTGGGTTCAGTCAAAATGATTGAGCCACCTGTACTAATGAGAGATAGCCATAAAACTGGATTTGGAATCCTCTGATGTAGAAACTAAGGCCACTACAAGTGAATAGGTCATATGGTGCCTTTTAGGGGTCTCATGGCTCAAACACCATTTTGTAATAGCCCAAGGCTGCAATTTCAACAAATATTCTTCCTTTTTTTTTGTCCTGCCATCACACCTCTAAAACTGTGCTTATCCTAAGGAGCATAATAGCACAGAAACCAAGACTAAACTTTTTCGTGTTTACAGCTAATTAATCCAAGTGTGCTCTGCTGCCATTAACTCCTGTAAAGCACCAATCAGGGAACCTAGAAGCAGGTGTGTGACACGCAGTAGGGGTTCACACATTTTGTAATGTTTAATATACAATAAATATTTTTCAATTTTGTATTCACCTGTCTCCCTGGGAAATGTGCTGCCTTTGTACATGTTTTGCATATTTTGGACCAAAGGACACAAAGCAAAATGGCGGTCTGACTATCTGGGTCTGTAACACTGCCTAATTTGCATTGAGGTGTCTGCCAGAGCAGGACCAACTGATTTTGTAATGTAATGTAAGCTGCAGAGTTCAAAACGGTAAAATGACAAAGTGACAGTGGCGAATATATATTGATAATATTTAGAGTAACCTCTACATGCCTATTTGTAGTTAATTCACGATGATTAATAATATCTATATATATATATTTATATATATATATATTATAATATATATATATAATAATATTATATATTATACATATAAATATCTATAATACTTAATATATATCTATATATACACACACACACACACACACACACACACATCTATAGTGCCCATGCAATACTAAGGCTTTGTCCTATTATTTTTTACCTCGGTCTGGTGCCTCGACCACTTTCACATTTCGTCAGCACGTAATTCATCCACTTTCTGGCGAAGCTGATGTACTTGTCACCAATTTTCTGTCTGAACTCCCCAGACATCAGACGAACCACTTCTTTATGGTACTTGGAAGATAAGAAAATACAAAAAGTACAATGTTTATATCTCTGCCTCTTCGTGTCACCCTTTCCACTCAGAGATTTCAGTGATCCCAATTTGGGAGATGTCATATTGCCTTTTTAACTTGCGCACTCTGGAGACAGTGTTTTTAGGTAAATTGGGTCAGTGTCCGCTAATAAAATGCAATAATGATGCAAGGGTAACATCGCACACATAAATTAATGAGTGGAAGCATCCATTAGGTCTTAAAACAACCCAAAAGGGAGACAAAAGCAACAAATCTATTTCTTATATATTGTAAAAAAAAAAAAAAAATCCACAAAATTCTCTCGAGTCCAGTAACTTAGTAGACAGTTAAAATACCCAGGGCTTGAAAACGTAACTTACCTGCACCGGACCACTATAGGATGCCATGTCTTCACTGCAGGGGCCAGCACGGAAAAGACCGCGGCACCTGAAGAATGTCTTCCGAAAAAGAGCTATCAATCATTGCTCTGCATGCCGAAGTCGCGCCCCACACTACATTATTACCCAGTGCTATGCGAGGCATTGTTGGGCGTGACTTCTGCAAGCAGAGTGGTGATTAACAGATTGGAAGAGGTTCTTTTGAAGTCGCAGGTTTTTCTTGGCTCCACAAGTCACCACCGATTTTCCACCCATCCCCGGCGAGTGGACAAGTGGTATTTATTCCGAGCCCTAGTCATAGTCAAAGACTCCCTTTAAAAATACATATTTTAAGATTTGATTTTTGTCTGACAGGCAATGCTTATAGCACTCGTGCAACACAGACTTCTGGTGTGTTGGGGGTAAAGTTTTCTTTATTGCGACAAAGATAAAAATGATAATTTTTTTGCGTGTGGATTAATTTATGCAGTGGAGAACGACACAGTGATTTTTAAACAAAGCCGCCCTAGATTAACCTGAGAATTCGCACATGGATTTTAAGTTACAGGTTAACACTATAGTTCCTTCTATGATTAATAGGTTACAGACATACCCCGCATTAACGTACGCAATGGGTCCAGAGCATGTATGTAAAGCGAAAATGTACTTAAAGTGAAGCACTACCTTTTTTCTATTTATCGATGCTTCTGTACAGGTAGGAAGCCGGTATTGCTGTTCAGGACATGCTTGCATGCGCAAGCTGCCATTTGCCTATTGGGAATCAGCGCGTCACTACTACGGTGGTCTGTAGAGCAGAAGAAGTGTCCGTACTCGCGAAGCGAGCGCACGGACACAGGAGTATGGGGCTATTGAAAATATGTCCTTACTCGCGAGTGTACTTAAAGTGAGTGTCCTTAAACCGGGGTATGCCTGTATTGCCTTTTTATTATCACAAAAAGCCTGCACTTTAAAAAATGTTTTACTATTAATATTTTAATGGTAACCAAATGTTTTGGAGACTTATTTAAGATCTTCACCTACTCTCGTGTGCATTATGACTGCGTGTACAGATAAATTGTCAAGCCTCCTTGTTTTTTCTCCTGTAAAAGTAATGATGATGTATTTGAGGCATCTCCATTCCGCCACTGGTATGGAACAGATGCTCTGATTACAAACATTTGATGTGGTTGGAGTACTTGGAATTAACTACGATTGTCTTCCCTTGAGCCTGCACTGCTGCCCTCTATCCTCAAATTATTCGTTTATTGGAGTACGGATAATCTCTTACGAAGTAATTCCGATGCTTTCATTAGTTAAACAGTTAAGTGTGCAGTACAATAAGTCTCTAATAAGAATGAATTAAAAATAACGATCACAGGAAACAAGTAAAAGCTCCACTTTATGGGCGATGGAATCTTTCTATAGCAGCCGCTTACGTTTATAAACTGTTAAAATGTTTTATTTTCCGCCTGTTATGTGGGTCCGCCCGTTGAAGGGAAATTTCATGAACAGAAATGTTATCAGGAGGGGCAGTCACGGCTGAAAGATTTATGTATAATTGCTCAATCTGGTAACATTATGTCACTTAACACAAAGTCAAAGCTTTGTGTCACCACACCCCACTACACGTGTCTACATCTGGGTGCATAATAAATGCTATAAAAATGTTTTTAAGAAGTGCTGCAATCCTGGAAAGGTGAGATGATCACAGTTATAATCTGCTTTCCAAAGGCTTATGTTTCATTACAAAAAAATACATTCTATAGGGAAAACTCTGTGTGTGGGGCAAGAACGGAATAAATACCAAAAGCAATGAAGCAGAGTTCCCCAAACCAGACACAAAGTAGATCTCTACTCACAAGTTTCTTAATGCAGGGTCTTCTGTTTATTTAGAAGGGCAGGGAAGTGTGCAACGTTTCAAGTCCCATATGGATTAAAGGTCCATATGGGACCTGAAACGTTGCACACTTCTGTGCCCTTCTAAATAAATGGAAGACATAGCATTAAGAAACTTGTAAGCAGAGATCTACTTTGTATCTCGTTTGGGGAACTCTGCTTCATTGCTTTTGTTAGGTTTCATTACAAAACCTTGTAAACACAAATGTAAAAAAAAAAAATTCTCTGGTAGGTCAAAAAGATATTAGCACTTCTCTGTTTTATAACTGCAGCTAGTATCACTGTTTTACATTTGTAGTCGTGTAAATGTAGATCCTGATGCACTGCCAAACTGTATAAAATTATTATTATTAAAGCAATAGAAACTATTTCTAAGAAGAAATGCACGTGTATCAGAGTGCTGAATGCGTTTCATATTTTGCAGTTCTTCCACAGAGGAAAAAAAAAAATCTATTTTAAGGGTTTTGTACCTTAAAGCAGTAGCCCCAACTGTGGTTTAATTATTATTATTTATTTATTTTACATTACCGGAACCAGAGATGATCCACGGTCCCGCAACCTCCCGGGTTCCTGAGATATAAGCGGTTATTCACCAGGCAGAAATAGTCGCCCGTTGGGACAGAAAATGGCCACTGGGTCAGCCAAACTAGGGCAACCAATAGAAAGCTACAATGTCATCGGGTGATGTTGTGACATCCTATTGATGACCCAGCAGCCGTAATTGTAGTTTCTTCACACTCGCAGAAAAAAAATTCAGATATCTTGTGAACCAGGAGGTACAGTACATGAAAACAAAAACTTAAATGTAGGGACTGCCGCTTTCAAGGAAATCATTTAAACCTGTAAAAAAAAAATTAAGTTTCCATTCTGTATATGATTTTTTGTTCTCCATGTCCCAGCTTCTCCCTTGTTCCGACCATCGTGTTCTCTGAAGCCAGTTGCCTAATGCAAGCATTTGGTTGAACAAAAACAGGTATATTTTGCCTCCTTACCTCGAAACCAAAGTTGTAACCTTGAATCATTGCTTCTCGGTAGTACTGCTGCAAAGTGGCCGATTCGGATTCCTCAACCTCGGCTTCAAACTCGGAGGTAAACATCTGCTCCACCCGGTCGATGGCGCTGCTGATCTTGTTGCAGAGTTGCAGTGCTTCACTCTACAAGGACGAACACAAATGCGTCATGCGTGGTACATGCAGCAAACCTCAACCAAGAGGTCGCAGCACCCTGGTGTGTTGCGACTCTCAGCCAGGTACGTCCTACAAACACGTAAAAGTAGAGAAAATTGGGAAGCCATGTAAAGAAAAATGAATGAATGAATGAGATACTGTGTAGGTAGTTTAATGATGCAAAAAAGGGAGTACTTTAGCAGTATGTTGTGTCTTTATTTGCATTAGCTAAGTGTTTGTTGATACTGTACAAGTTTTATGGATAAAACACTTCTCCAAGAACAACAGAAGATTTAGAAGTGCAATATGTAATGAACATAAAATTATCCAAACATTTGCAATAGAAAATATATATGTTTATGACTAGGTGGGGTTGCTGCTTTAACTTGCTGGAAGCCCATGAAGCTTCTTAATACAGCATTGTAGGGTTACCAACATTGTGACATGACCATATCTGTATTGTCTGCCTTTCCTATTACCAATATGTACTTCTATCTGCTGAGGCACATCTAATGGAGGAGATGTATGTTTTTAAAGTTGGAGGCACATCACATAGTTTTGCCAGAGAATCCATGTTAGATTCATATACAATATGATGTCTGCATCATTTCATTTAGGTCTTGAACCCAATAAAAGCAGAGATTCCGGGCCAAATAGTGTTCAGAAAAACAGATAGTGGTAGTCTGGAATGAATAAATGAATGAATTAATACAATACCAATGTAGTGATTGCAAATCCTTTAGTGTATCTATATTTTATAAAAGGTGATTGCTTTTATATTTAATGTTATAAAACATTGTTTTGAACCATGTCTGCAACAAGGGCCTGCAATACTTTGCTCTGGCATCAAAGGGGTTAAAAGTAATCATCAAATAGGGTGTGTAGTAACCGCCTTTATGCCAGCACAGATTCAGTGTATTCAGTATATGCCAGGAGAGCACTTCCATCTGCAGATACAAACAATCGATGTTCTCTTGCTTCCTTTTACCTTGAGCTGATGTAAAGCCCCTGCAATCACTGGATGACTTGACGTCTGTTCAAGGCGTAGAGATAAAAGCCCTTCAATGGAGTGCTGAAAAACCTTTCTATGGCTCATCAGGTGGGCTGACTGCATCACCACCAGGAGGAGGTTGTCAACCTAGTGGTGCAAGATAAAACAGAAAACCTGACATAAGCAAACCCAACAAATCAATATCCCCATCATGGTCAAGTGGGGCCTGCAATGCAATAGGGTCTATTTTTAACAATGACCTGTTCCTTTTTGCAATGATTGAATATTGTGCTGCATAATGTATCATTGCCGACTGAATGAAAACTATTCATAACCCAACAGAGGTCTAGAATTCCCATTAGGGTTTCTCAACTGGGACAATGAACAAATGGCAGATCCTTGTGACTATGGGTTAGTCGTATAGGGTCATATTTGCCAAGTGGCACTGTTCCATAAGATACCTTATGACCTAGTCAAGCTATTTGCTAAACTATTCATATAACCCAGCCTTGTACGCAGTTCTTTACAGAGTAGAGTACAGTGAATTAAGTAATACTCAAAACAATACAACAAATACTTTTATGTTTAGCTCACCTATACATGTATTGTAAGTACAGTATTAGGATAAAGATATCCCTGCTTTAATCAGTTTACAATTACATTGATGTGTTGGGAGACCTACACAGACAGTAGTCTGTGCTCCATGTTAATGACGCATGGCCGAAAAGCAATGTCTAACACAATAACAACGTTCTCTACTACCGCTAAATATAGTGAAGTCAGAGGGCATATCTCGAAATATAATGAATGTGAAGAAACCCTGCATATAAAATGATCACACTAGGATAATTACAGATTGTAAAACCATGTTGCTTTGCAACATTCCAGACCATAAACAAGGATAAAGCCACTTTAGACGACGTAGAAAGTGCCTCGTACTGTACATGCCTGCACACTTCTCAGAGTATCTGCAGTTTCCACTGGAGGTACTATTTTGATGGTCTGCCCTTCCCAGCAGCTCCAGCTGTCCTCCAGCTCATTGTCTCTCTCCGTGTGCTTGGTCATTAGTAGAAAGGCCTCGTACGCCACTTCCTCACAATCCTTTGAGCAGTCTATTCCAGCAGCAGCATTTAGCAACTGTAGAATAACGGTCTTTCCTCGGGAAAGGTTATCTGGCACAAATACATGCAGGTGTTCCAGGCTATGAATTAGCACCTGAAAAAAAAGAAAGAAAAAAAAAAAAAGATGAGGAAAAAAAACAAACTATAGAAGCTGAACTGAACTATGTAATGGTGTCAATTCTAGTATATCGCCCAATTAGAATTCAACAAAAGTACATTCTTTTTTTCAACCTCATCTACCATGTAGTACTGGGTTATTACAGTTGTTGCGCAGCTCTGGTGCTGGACCTAATTGCCCTTCCTTCGGATGTAGCACAGCTAGGGAAAAATAACACTAACATTTGACTTTGTTTTCAAAGACTTTTTACCATTTCACCAATAAACTATGTACTTTGCATAATACAAATGAACGGTCTATGCACCTATGTATTTTTAAGCCAATATGGAGAAAACAGTCAGTCAGTTTCAAGCTATCTTGCTCCATGCATGCGGTTTGGAAACATGTGAATTGGAGGGAGAATTATCTAATGCCAATAGAATAATGGGATTCATACAATTCTGCATCTGAGAAAAATTCCCCCCCTCCGCCCCCCATCCCTTTTCTTTATGCCTGATGCGGGAGCTTTAAACTTGCAGGCTATACACACCATACGGAGGTAAGTATCTCCGGAAGCAGGGGGTCTCCGGAGCTTTAATTAATGGGGTTCAGCTCCGGACACCCCCTGCTTCAATTATATGTTAAAAAAAGAAGAAAATTAAAAACGGCTTTGATTTCTCCATTAAGTGATATACTGTGCACATTTCTGAATTTCTAGCCTTAAAACGTTCAATTTGTAGATTTGGAAACCGTAGCACCACGTAAACTTTACGCATTTGTGTTGCATTTAATAGGGAACATTTTGGGGGGATAAATAAGCTTTTTGGAGATTTGAAACTATACATTGGTCTGAAATAATTGACAAGCCACACCACGCAATGTCGGTGTATATTGTGAAGTAGAACAGGCTTTCACAGTTTGGGAGTTGGAATGCAAAAGAGAATGTGCAGTAATATGCATCAGAAACACCCAGTACAGGAAGAGTTACATATTGGGTGGGTATGGAATGTACATCTCGGAAATCTGTTTTCTTTGGAACTTGCATTTCTCAGGAAACCGAAAGCACACTGCCTTCCACTCTTATAAACAAATATTTTTACCTTCATCTATCACAAACAGCTATGCAGAAAAACACCATATTCACAATATACTAAAAGTCCAAAGAACTATGTTCTAATGCAACCAAACATCCAAATCCCCTAGACACTACATATAAATAATGAGCCTAAAAAATATCCCGAGGTCTGCCCTAATCTGTTTATAAGTGTTCAAAGATTACAAATATTTTGTGGTTAGGCAAAGGCAAAAAAAAAAGTCTACTAAGTAGATTTTTCATATAAATAACCCACATTCCTGCATGACTACAAAGGCAGACATGGCACGAGACAAAGTATGTTAATTATGTACTCATTATACAAAGTACTGTAGCTCTGAAAACCAACCATGCCCAAGAGGAATACAGAACTCAGGACTGTCAAAATACCTTTCCAATGACTCAATGACTCAATGACAACTTGAGTCAGTACTTTTCTACAATCAACACAGAGATGTGCAGGGGTGTCTTGGGGTTAGTTTTGCAAATGTTTCAAGAATCTCTGTAGGTCACAGAAGCAAGTTGTGGTTTTTCCAAGAGAGCAAACTTTTGTAACATATCTAAAACGGGTGTATACCTTAGTAAATCGCTAAAAAATCCTTGGGGTCAGTTTAGTGGACCACGTGTGCCTTATAAGTCTCTGCAAGGTAAGACAATTTTGAAATTCACACAATCAGCGATAGTATGGTTGAGCGGTGTGAGACACACAGGAGCTCTGTGATTTTTGAAAGGTTGCCATTTATGCAGCACTTTCACAATGGGTAATTTTGGTGGCAGTCATGTCTGCCGTTACTGCCATGAAGTTATTATTTCACATCACGTATGTAATTATGGTAAACATGGCAATTTAAGGTGCAATTTCTAAAGCAACGCGGGCCATACAGTTGTAGCCATCGTTATTGAAACTGCTGGCCCACAGCAGTGGGACATAATGCACCAGCGGGAGAAGCGGCCATTGTTTTAAGCCAGCCATGTGCAAGTAGAGGGCGGGGCTACCACACGTTTTCACCCATGGCCAGCGGGTGAAGGCTACATCTGTATATTCTAAGTGGTGCTATGCCATAAGAAACATCCTGGCACTGTATGATGCATGAAGGACTATTTGAGTGAACAGGCCTTAAGGTGTTTTCCCGGAGTAAGAAACAAACTTATGGCATTGCACTGCTTAGAACACATGAACACATACATATATTTAAACTGATGGTGAATTACATAATGTGACTGAAGAATAATTAGGGATTCCCGTTTTAGGTTCGAACTAAAAAAACACTGATAAAACACAACCGACTGACCATCTTGCCCATTCGGTTAAAACCGATAAACAATCATCCTTCATGAATCATCCTTTCCTTTAAATTCCTCCTCTTGTGATGGCCTGTCCTCAGGTAGGAGATAAAGGCAGCATGGGGGAGTATGGAAAATAAAAAACAGTGCACCAATAAAACAATTCAAATGCGTGTCACTTTTTCATTGTTAACACTGATGAACTCAGTTTTTTTTTTTTTTTAAATAAAAGGAAAATCATTGGAAGAATAAAACACCGAAAACCGGAATCCAGAACTATAATCCTAATAAGCATTGTGTTGGAAGCAACACGTCACCATACTACAAAGTACAGTATGTGCTGTTAAAGCACCAATCCTGAAACAAAAATACTTATTTTCCCCCAACATATTACAACGCAGGTCAAGTTCCTTCTGCATGGCCACATTGGTTTTAACTTCCTGCATCCCCAGGATCCAGACTTATTAAACATGTTAACTTTGAAGCCTTTGTTTAAAAAACAACATGGCTGCTGGTTCAGGCATCAATCAACACTTCCAATGTTTGGGAAATGTGCTAGTATTTGAAACCCTTATGCGCTTCACCTGAGAATGTCTCTAATGTCAGTGTTACTGGGCTGATTACAGGCAAAGACGTTACCGGCCATTTTCCCAAATTCACTGCAAACCATGGAAAACACATTTTTTTTAACCTTCTGAAGCCAGCACATATCTATCTTCATGACCAGCACAGTCATGTAAACACCCTAAAGATGAAAGAGTAATTCATATTTCTCAGAGTCTGGCGCGTGTTTTCTGTAGTAATGCTTCTAAATCTTACAGCATTATGTGTCAAGTACTTGTTCTTTAGAAAAGGAAAAGGCAGCAGCCAAATAATTCTGTTACCAGTCAGAAATTGATTAACACACATTCCCAGTTAGCGCAAACTCCCACACCCACCACATCATGAATATATATATTTATGTAAAAAAAGAGTGCTACTGAGCGTGGCAAATGTATACAACAAAAAACAGGGGTGCCCAATGCTACATCCAATTGACAAAATATATATGGTAATAAGTATAAAGTTGAAATACTATAATAATAATAATAAAAATAATAATAATCACTCCTCCTCACCTTAACTTGGGAGGTCTTTTCACTTTGCTGCAAGAACAGGACCTACTATGGTTCTTTCCCCTCAAACAGAGGTAAAGGGAAGGGTTCACAGTGTAGTGTAGGACCTGCATTTTTGGTTATACCTTGACGTTTGGTATGCAGGCTTATGACGCTTTGGCCAAAGGGTTTAACTAAATAACCAAATAATTATTATTATTATTGAAGTATTTGAACTTTGTACTTATTACCATATATGTTTTGTCAATTGGATGTAGCATTGGGCACCCCTGTCTTTTGTTGCCTACTAATTCTGATTATATATTTTATAGTGGATTATGGTGCTCAAAATCACATGTGAACGTTCTCACCGTCTGGTGTACATAAATCCTTATGGTCCAGGTAACCGTAGTGATGTAGTTCATAAATGAATAAGCCAAACACATAATAAAGATGCCTAGTGATATACACATGCCAACCACAATATAAAGCATCCATTGAAAGTCTCAAGAACAAGATGTAAACATATAGAGCCAGGTGATGTGAAGGGACTATACCCATTACCTGTAAGCTCATGCAGGATCATCCAGTATACCCAAGGTTTACCTGAGTATCATCCATTATACCAATGTTCTGATTATATAAGAACATGCTAATGATCGGTCACCCTCCGATGATAAGTTGTGGTGCTGCCGCACATGAATAACGTTCCATCTATTTAGAGAAACTTCTTTCTTTTTTTTTTAAGACAAAAACAAAAGTAGGGTAGATTGGATTGTTTCTAAATAGATATCCCAACTTGAATTCTGAAGGAGAGTCTGCGCCATTGGGACTTTTCTGCTTGTAGAAGTGATACCTTTAATGGCTGTAGTAATTAAACAAGCTTTTAGGACCACAAAGTGGTCATTGACAAAGGAAGCTGAAATGGAATGTCATATCGGAATTGGACATTTGGTGGCAGCCGTCTCGCCGCGACCAAGTCTCCGCCAGCGTTCGGCCTCAGACAGACCCGCCGCTCTGCTGGACACTCAGCCACCGGCCGCTTCACCAATTTAAGTTCATTTATGGGTTAATTTAGCGGTTAGGGTAGGGGTTAAAGATAGGGATTTGGGGTAGGAGGAAGCGTTAGTATTAGGGGTTTAGGATAAGGTTAGGGTCTTATCTTGGTGTGAAGCGGCCGGCGGAGAGCCCTGCGGCGAGGTGAGAAGCAGCTAAACGCTGGCGGAGATTTGGTCGCAGCGAATGTCATAGACCGTGTCATATTTATACTGGAATTACATCCTAGTAAGTGTGCTTATACAGATGTAATACACAAAGTAACATGGAAATGCAGATTGGTCAGGGCAGATGGTTAGTGTAACAGCCATGAAAAAAAGAAAATGTAGAAAGGTTAGGTATTACAGCGAGTGTGTGAGGTGTAGAGAGTAGGATGTCCGGACAAATGTAACAACCCTTACTGTTTTCGGCACCGGGCGAAAGCCGTGGGACCACTGCCCCGGTGCCGGTCGATAATTGCTATTGGGGATTCATTTGGGAAGCATGGACCACCCACAGTGCGATAGTAGAAGCACAACAACCAGAGCAGTGACAAATCTTTATCAGCTGCGACTGTCCCTGACAGTAAGACTTGCTACATCTGTATATTGGGATGCCCAATTACTATGGTTTACTGTAAGCATATTTCATAATGAGACAAATTATTTCTAACAATGAAGTCCTGTATTCAATATATCATACGATTTATATGCAAATACAAACACACACACACACACACAAGTTTTTTTTTATATTATATATCATAGTATATATATCCTATCCATCTATTATATACAACATACAACATATATATTATCCTATATATCTACACCACAGAACCCACACACACCCACAACACATATACCTACACTCTCGCTCCTCTCTCATCTCTATCGCTCTCTCTCTCTCTCTCTGCGCTCTCTATCTCTCTCCGCTCTTTCTCTCTCTCTCTATCTCTCCCTCCCGTGCTCGCCCCCACCCCCGGATCGCCCCCCACTCAGTCGCCCGGTGCTAACGTAAATTTTCCCGTGGCCAGTATACTTTTTCTTTTCCCCTGCTCTGCGCAAATAAAAAAAAAAAAAAAAATGACAAAAAAAAAATATTCTCTTGGCTGATTGGCCAATTTGGTCGTGACAGGAATGGAGCCCTTCTCTGCAGGGGTAGTAATATGGCTGCTCTCGCGCGCGCTGACAGGTCCCTTCTCCTCCCCCTTCCCTCCTCATCCCCTCCAGTCTCCGCTCCTGTCGGGCGGAGATGACAGCAGGGGTTTCTCCTCCACCCCCCCCCCCCCCTGTCCCGCTTTGCCCTCCGGTCCGGCTCCGCTCCTGTGGACTGTGGCTGTGGCTGTGGGCTGGTGTGCGTGTGGTCTTGGGCCTGTGGCTGTGGCTGCTCGCGCGGGGCAGAGAGACAAGCGGGCTTATGTTCCCCCCTCCCCTCCGCCGGTTTGCCCTACGGTCCCCGCTTTCCCCAGTGCCAGTGGCTGCCACCCGATGCCAGCAGGGTGTTCCCCTCGGGTCCCCGTGGCTGTCTCCTCCGCTCCCGCTTCCTCCCCAACAAATTAAAAAAATAAATAATAAAACACAAAAAAAAAAAAAAATATCTCCTGCTGATTGGCCGTGACGCGGAATGGAGCCCTTCTCTGCAGGCGTAAGTAATGGCTGCTCTCGCGCTGCTGGTCCCGTGTCTCCTGCTCGCGCTTCTCCCCTCATCCCCTCCAGTCTCTCCGCTCCTGTCCCTCGGTGGCTGCTCTGCGTCGGGGCAGGAAATGACAGAAGGGATTTTCTTCTCCCCCCCCCCCCCCTGTCCCGTTTGCCCTCCGCGTTCCCTCCTGTGCTGCACTCGCGCTGGGCAGGGGTGTTTCCCCTCTGGTCCGCCGTGTCTGTCTCCGCTTCCCCCCCCCCCCCCCCACAGAGAGTGTGTGTGTGTGTCTGTATGAGAGGATTGTGTGTGTGTATGGTTGGGGGTGTTTGGTGAGAGTGTGTTGTGATAGTGTGTGTGGTATGTGTGTTGGTTTTTATTAGATATCTCTGAAGAATCGAGAGAGAAGCGATAGAGATCCTCTGACTATCGCTCTCTCTCTATATCTATTCACCCTCTTGTCTTACCCGAGCTTTCGCCCACCCAGACCGCCGCCCCGCACGCCCGCGCCCCCCGCGCCCCCGTCCATTCCGTCCCCCTCCCCGTAGATCTCCACCTCTCCCCCTCGGGGAGAACCCCGCGGCCCCTTCCCATTCCTTTTCCTATAGTCCCCGCCCCGCCCCCCCCCTTCGCTGTTGTGGGGGGGTCAAAAAGGTCGTGGGTCCCTTCATTCCCCCTCCCTCCCCCCCCCAGGGCAATGTCCCTAAATCCAGTCCCTACGGAGCCACTTACCTCCTGCCCGCTCTGCCCATGGGAGTGCCGCCGCGGCCTGTGCCTCCTTCTCCCGACCCGGCCCCCGCGAAAAAGGAACCGTGCGCCCTTCCTTCCCGACCTCACCCCCACCAGCGCGCCGAGCCCCTGTCCTTCCCCCTTCCTGGTCCCTGTGGCCCCGCCGAAGAAGAACGCCCTTCGCCTAGATCCCCGCCCCCCCTTGCTTCTGACATCCCTTGGCCTTCCTCCCCCACCAGTCAGCAGTCAGTAATCCCCACCGCACGCAGTATCCCACAGTCAGACGTCATATCCCCACCCATTCCAGACAGCAGTAATCCCTCCCCACAGTCAGACAGTCAGTAATCCCACCTAGCTCGTATGCATCCCACCGGTCACGTCATAATCCCACCCCAGTCAAGACAGTCAGTAATCCCCACCGTCATCAGACCGTCAGTATCCCACCCAGTCAACCCCTATCCCCCCCACCCATTCCCCACCCTCCCACCCGCCACCCCACATCCCCCCACCCAGTCACCCCATCCCCACGTCTCGTACCCCCTCCCCCCGTCTCTCACCCCATCTCCCCCCCGTACTCCTCCCCCGCTCTTCTCTTCCGTCTCCTCACCGCCCCTCCCCCTCCCCGGCCCCCGCCCGCTTCTCTCCCCCTCTCGTCCTTCTCTCTGCTCCGCCCTCTCTTCGCCATGGGCAGTATCCGTCCTTCTCTCCCCCTCTACTAGGCGTCTACCTTTCTCTCACCCTCGTTTCCGGTCCGTTTTCTGCCCCCTCTTCGTCCTCGATCTCCCCCACTTGCGACTCCCCCTCTCTCCTTGTACTCCCCCTACACTCTCCTTCTCTGCAAGCATAGCGTCTCTCCGTCTCTCACCCTCTCATCCGTCTCTCACCCTCGCTCTCTCCGTCTCTCACCCTCTCTCCATCCTTCTCTCACACCCCTCTTCTCCGTCTCTCTCTCAGCTCACCCTCTCTCTGCTTCCTCTCACTCTCAACACCTCTCTCCGTCTCTCACCCTCTCTCCGTCTCTCACCCTCTCTCCGTCTCACAATCTGGATCTGGATATTTTATTTACCCTGTATATATTAACTGCCCTATACTACACCGAAATAACCTGTACTGCTTTCTTCCAGATCTTACTCAAGCTTCACACAGAAGAAATCGGATTCCCCCGTAACCCAGAAGACAGGTATAACATTGTATAACATTGCGGGAATGAGGTACCTGGACATTGAGGGTCTGCGGATCAGGTAAGATCCCAGGTGGGATTGCTGCTTTAAATATTGTGAAGCGGGGGCATCCAGGCACTAGTTAAGGGGTGCAGGAAACTAGTCATTCACATCTGGCTTTTTTTTCTAGATTCGACATTTATACACACACATACACACACACAAAACAAGGACTAATTGTAGTATAATGTAATACAATAAATAAACTTATGTCAAAAACGAATGTTCTTACTAGGAATTTATTCAATTTATTTCATTTATGGTTTTTTTTAAATGCGGGACTGGGGGCGGGATTAGAGGCGGGGTTGGGGGCGGGACTAGAGGCAGGGTTGGGGCGGGACTAGGTGGCGAGTATATTTTTTGGTTCGGCGAGTATATTTTTGGGTGATTTGTCAAGCACTGTATATATATATATATATATATATATATAAATATATACACACACACACACGTCTAAATGTACTGATTTGTCGTAATTATTAACAAGGACTGACCTAACTTGTAAGACGGAGAAACCAAAGCCTTGTTTACAGCCTGCTTCCAATGTAGAACCAAAGTACAAGTAATCAAGGCTAAAAAATAAGTTATCCTTGAATAGGTTGCTGGCCCCACACTTGCCTGAAGGAAAATCTCACATACCTTTGCATAATTCTTGGTTTTTAGGGACGTTAGCAGATCTCGCACTGGTGCTGAAAATGTAAACTCTGCTGCAATTTCCAAGTCCTTCAAATACAAAATAAAATTAGTGGGAGAAAAGTACAAAAAAAAAAAATTAAAAAAAAAATAAACCAACCCCAAAAAATGCAAATTTACCTTTCTTAACATTTTTGCAAAACCAAGAGCTTTGGATGCCCTTTCCCTCGCTTCATGAAATAACTCTTTCAATGCTCGGCTCGTGTCTATAACGGATCTCCTGTGGGAGGGACAAGGATACAGTTGTACAGTATAGCTTGCATTTTCATAAATGCTGCAATAAACTAATTGGTACAATGGTAATCTATACATCACTGGTTTTTAACCTTTTTCTGGTTAAGGAACCTTATAATAATATTGTGATATTCTGCAGAACCCCAACCCTCTCTAATAGTGCGTCTGAGATCAGATGTATTGTAAGAAACCCCAACCATCTCTAATAAAGTATCTGTGATCAGATACATTGTAAATTCTTCTGTATTTGGTACAATTTTCAAATGACCTGAAAATTGCAGGAACACCTTTAGGGATACCTGGGGAACCCTGTTGAAAAACACTGGTATACATACTTCATAGCAATTTTCTGCAAATGGGTTAACACACTATCTACCACTTCCCATTAATTGGAGTCCAGTGAGTTTTGAACTAGCATTGCAGGAGGGCCTACAGTTCATCATATCACCATAGAACTTCTCAGGAAAATATAAGTATATAGCATATATACATCATCACATACAGTATTAATTTATGAAAGGGATAACATTTTAAGGCAGCAGCTCCCAAGCCTATTCTCTGATATGACTTACTCTCAGATTTTAACCAGAAAACGCACACAAAAAATCCATTTACATATGAATTGTATATTGGTTTGTTATCTCCAGAATATGGTTTGACTCAGGTTACCCAAGAATAGGGTAGAAAAGCCACTGTGTTACTGGCCTGATTCTGTATGGGGTCTCAAGCTAATTTTATTTAGCAAATCTCACACTACCTTTTTAAGTCAGGGCTGCACAAAGAAGCTACATTGTCTAATTCCAGTAGCCTGTGTTGGAGAAACTGAGAAGGATCCATGTAGGCACCTGGTGAACTCGTGCAAATCCCCTTACTATATCTCTTCGTGCCTCAGGCATATACAAATATGTGTTTCATACCCCACAAAAAAAAGGGGGAACGGGGGAGAGAAAAAGTTGTAAAAAATAATAAAAAAAATATATGCGGACGAACAAGCAAACGTTAGAAGTGCCACGCACAGTGTCTGCTGCGATCACTCTGTTGGGGGTGTATGCTTCTGAACGGGATCTCCCTGCAGCCTTAAATCATTTGGTGCTGAGGTCACCGCAGACATTAAATCCTGCTACATCTGTATAGGTTTCTAACTCGCTTAATGGCCAGGGTGCTATGATGCCGGAGAATCCATCTATTCTCCTAATCGTTGTGCAAAAATATTTTTAAGATTTAACATTTTTTTTTTATTGAAAATGAGAAAAATGTCATTCCCAAAATGTATTTACAAACGAGGAAAAAAACAAAAAAACACCATAAATATGCAAAAACCTGCAATTATTTATATCCCTCAGACGGAAAAAAAATTTGCCTGAAAATGAGAGGTCTGTATGTTCTTCGTCGTGATCCAAGGCAAATTACATGCCAGTTTACCAACACCTATGAGGGAAAAGTAATGATTTCTCCCTTTGGAGGTTTCCATGTAGAATAGTTCCACGGCAGAAGAGGCTGCATGAACATATCTGCAAATAGTCAGATATTACTACACAAAAACAAGCAATTGTTATTATTGCCATGGAAACAAAACTCATTGCAGGCTTGAAAAATCCCTAATAAATGCTCATTATGCCAACATTACCTAATTTCATCGGAGACGCTGCTATCGTCAGTGCTGGCCCAGAATTCATCGCAACTCTCCTGCAGACCGGAGTCTAGGAACTTCCCGGTGGATTTAAGCAGCATTCCTGCTATATCGCTGGAGGGGGAACATACGAGAAATTCAAGAAGCAATTAATTCAATATCCTACATGTTTTTTTTTTTTTTTTAATCAGTTCTGTAGTATAAGATATTTCATATATTTTTTTTATTCAACGCTTAATGTTATTTTGAATGAGTTTTAATGTACTGAGCAGCCTTCGATTACTACGACCATGTCCTCAATGAGGCAGGCCAAAGAACGCGTGACTGCGATGAAGAGCGACAGCACGGCAGATTTTTTTCCGAAAAGTTTTGGGGGGGTTTTGTCGGGCAATGGCCGGGTCACGTGGGCGGTTCAGCCAATAAGGGGCGAACCGCTCACGTTACGTCCCAGCCACGCTTCCCCGTTGCAGTGGATCACAGGCCACAGATTGCTTGGCCGACAGGCGGCCATGACGTCATGCGCTCCCACTATATCCGAGGTCTATAGCAGGTTTAGCACGCCTCCCCAGCAGTGAAAGATATTTGCAACACTTTCCGGTTTGTGATAACTGGTTGCCAATATTCCCAGCAGTTTGAGCTGCAAAACAATAGATAATGTTACCTTAGTAATATCAAGATACATTGTAGTTGTTGCGTTACTGTACATTAACTGAAGGATTGTTTGAAACAGGAAAGCGGCCATTTAGTGAACCCTAGCCAGCAGGATCTTTGCTTATCGATCACGGAAGAACTAATTGTTCGGCAGCTTAGGTAATTAGTTTTCAATCAAGGTAATCAAAGGATGCATATATTAAAACATTTTTGTTTGTTTGATTTTTTTTCCCAAGTGCTGCTTGGATTGTCTCTTTAAAAATAACAATGTGTTCATACGCTGTAATTGTTACAGTTAATGTTAGCGTTGACTGAATTAATTTGCAGTGGCTGCCCGAAAGCTGCGATTTAATGATTAAGTGTAAACATTTGACTCACTTGAGGTCCACCCATTAAAAGAAAACAATACATGCTGCTTTAATTAAGGGTAATTTAGAGGCTGATACAGAATGTTAACTGAATGAAGAAAGCCGAAACCATTCCAGAGCTGTGCTGTGCTCTCGTGGTGTAAAATGCACAACGGCAGCCGCATCATGCACTGCCAGAAGGACTTATTTTATATAGTTAAATACTTGGAAAGGTTTACATTTAAATATATGTATTAAAAAAAAATATGCATTTTAAAGATACCTTCTGCTGTCTGTGGCTGCGTGAAATTTCAACAAGGGTGTTGTACTGCTGTGGTACACAGCATCTGCTTTGTTTTACGGTCTTTATATTGCTGTAAGAAGACATGCCAAGAAAAGCATGTTTGGGGCCTATTGAGAACTTGCAAACTGCTCTGAGTGCTGTTGCATGGGCTGCAAGTGATTTAGCATTTATTAAGGAGGCGACAGTGCAGTTCAAGGTTCTAACAACTGCATGATATGTGTTAGGAGGGTGCACATTTCTGCAGAGGGCAGGAGCGCCGCTCTCAATTCACAGTTGGGAGAAAGAGAAATAATGCAAAAAATAATGCAACCGCTTCAAATCAACTGGAAAATGGCCACTGAGTACGTCCTTTATGGACACGCACAAATTCAAAGCCATTTTCAAGCATTTGGGTAAATGAACGCAATGGTATTGGTGTCACGAAAAAGTTGTTTTCAGAAGCCAGGAGATTGTTTTGGGCGATCTACGACCGTTTGAACGGGCCCCCGAAGAGGCTGTCCAGTACAAGCACCTGCACCCCCCCTCCCCCTGCGTAAAACCAGAACGACCGTTGTGGATACACCATTCGATGCGGTTGAGGGGAGATTGGAATGTTCTTGCTGCTGGAGTCTGCGAGCTCCACATGCTTGTAACCCGGGTGCAGCTTGTGAGTGCTGATTTTTACTGCTCTAGACTTAATTACACTATGTCGCCATTTTATCGTTCTCATGTGAAAATCTTCTGAAACATCACCTTACTTCTGAGAACAACTTCTTCCCTCATGCTGGAAAATGGCTTTGAATTAGTTTGTGCATAAACCACGTGCTCATTAGCCATTTTCCCATGGATTTAAACGCTTTGCACTATTTTTTGTATTATTTCTCTTTCTCCCATGTGGGAATTGAGAGCAGCGCTCCTGTTCTCTTCAGAAATCTGTATCATGTGACCGAGTGAAAGGTTTTTCTGGAGCTGCACGTCAGTTTCAGAGGTGTATTTATCTGTGTTTACATGTGGTTAATAACATTGCACTAAGGGAGATAGATAAGATAGATAAAATAGATAGCACACTACGAAATAATTTGCACTGAAACTTTATCACTTCAATAATTAATTCTAAAAGTAAATAAATTCTAAAGTGACCCAATGTTTACTTCTGCCCATTTTATCAATTCAGCGTGAATCAAGTTCACCCATGAATTTTCATGTTCCATGATCCTACTGTATATCAGAATCTGATTAATTATTTGTTATGTACAGACTGCACAACTGGAGCAAAAAAATTAAAATAATAACTGCACTATGTATTGAAACAAAATTTCCCAATGCATCATATGGGACATTATCCTTTGATAAATCTAGTGTAATTTGATTTTCTCCAGGTTTGCAGGTTTTTTTCTGCCACAAAACCTTGTGCACCCATGTCTTGTATATAATAAATGGCTCCACGGTAGTGTGATAGTGTGTTTGTGATCGTATTCTGGGGATCCGGTCTGTAACAAAACCCCACAGCAACATCAAAACGAATTGGGGACACATTGAAAACAGACAGCATGCAGGGAAAGCTTTTCTGGACTCAGTTTTGCAGGTAGGAAGCAGATACATAACTCCTGTTCACTTTTTCCCTGCTGTAGCTTTATTAGTAAGAAAGGAATGGCTTCAACATGAGATCTTAGAATTTAAGTTGTGTAAAACCTTTAAATAATGCATACATTTATTTATTTATAAAATATTTTACCAGGAAGTAATACATTGAGAGTTACCTCTCGTTTTCAAGTATGTCCTGGGCACAGAGTAAAACAAATAATACATGGTTACAAGTACAGTAACATAAATGAACAAGGTATACATTATATACAAGACATTGCGTGCACAGTTAAAGAAAATATATATTATGAGCGTATGAAACAGTTACAGACCAGATTAAAGTGTGAGACAGCCTTAGATTTGAAAGATCTTAAGCTGGTGGTGGATATGAGAGTCTCTGGTAGGTTGTTCCAGTTTTGGGGTGCACGGAAGGAGAAGGAGGAACGTCCGGATACTTTGTTGAGTCTTGGGACCATGAATAGTCTTTTGGAGTCTGATCTCAGGTGATAGGTGCTGCATGTGGTAGGGGTGAGGAGCTTGTTCAGGTAGCTGGGTAGCTTGCCCAGAAAGTATTTGAGGGTGAGACAGGAAAGGTGAACTTTGCGCCTAGACTCTAGTGATGACCAATCTAGTTTTTTGAGCATTTCGCAGTGATGTGTGTTGTAGTTGCATTGGAGAACAAAACGACAAATTGAATTGTAGAGGGTGTCACGTTTTCACGTTTGCTAAGGTGGGTGGGTTGAGGAGCCGAGGCATATATAGTCCCCATAGTCAATAATTCCGGCGCATTAGCATCTGCTGTGCAATACGCTTTCTGACCAGGCGAGGACTGTAGGAAGGATTTGTTCTGTTAAAGTACCCCTAGTTTGGCATAGGTCTTGGTGTCAGCAGGGTATCAATGTGATCCCGAATGTTAAGTGGGAGAGTCAAACCATAAGCACAAGGTATTTAAAACTAGGACTGGTGTTAGGGTTGGTGTTAGCGTTGGTTCTTATCAGGAGCTCAGTCACTGGAAGCTTTAAAATTTAGTCATGGTCCCAAATACCATGTTACAGTCTTGTCAGTGTTTAAAAACAGTTTGTTTTGGAAATTCAGTTTTCGAGTCTCAAAAAGTCAGACGATGAAGATGTGTTGAAGGTAGAGAGGCTATGGTTGTGTGCATATAGGATTGTGTCATCTGCATACATGTGTATTGAGGCTTCCTTACAAGCTGTGGGAAGATCATTAATGAACACCCTGAGAAGAGTAGGGGCCCCAGAACAAGCTCTGCGGGACACCAACGGTGATATCCAGGGGGTTGGAGTTAGAGCCTGAGATGGACACATGTTGGGGATTTCCCGATAGGTAGGACTGAACCAGTTAATATACAGTTTATATATACATATACAGTAAGGATGCAACACGATTACTACATTATTCCACAAGCTAGGAAATACAGCACCAACAATCAGCCATTATTGATTAACTTTTTCTTTTTACTCTCTTCTTGCCCTTTTCCAACGCATTTTTTTATTTAATGTCCGAGCTTGTTAAGGAGATGTAAGCGTCTTAAAAGTTTAATGTCTGGGAGGTTTTAAAGCAGCAATGTGGATAATATATATAATTTTGTTACCTTTAATCAGCATTGCTGCTTAATGTTACAGGTTTGAAGCAGAGGGTTCTCCGGAGCCTAACCCCATTAATTTCAGCTTAGGGAACCCCCAGCCTTCCGACCGATACTTAAACTCCTAAGGGTGCCAGTGCCCCTGCAGTCAGAGAAACTGTTTCCTGTAGTCTAATTGCAGCTTAAAAGTCCTGCAGTCACCGGGACAATAGGAATCCGTGATGTTCAGCCCTGTGCAGCCGTGAGGACCAGGTCAGTTTAAATTTGCCAGCAGATAAGGCGGCACCCCCTCATCGGGAGGGATTTGGTAAGTATCTCGGAAGCAAGGGTGGTCAAGGAGTCTAAGATTAATGCGGTTTTTGCTCCGACAGAATGCCAATGATGACAACGAAAAAAAGAGACACTGAACAGGAAACACTAGGACATAATACAAACCTTTAAGAAGACGTGTAGTTTTTTTAGCTCTTCCAGAGCTAACAAATCAACTTTGATCTAATCAGAATGAGGAAAACTGGCGTTTGAAAAAGTCAGATCTGCCCCCCCCCCATAAAAATACATAGGTAGGCCATTTATTTACCAGCAAAGCTTGCCGGCCTGAGGCTTACCCACATGTAGCAGTAAGAGAGTAAGTGGATTTCTTGGTTGAAATTCCCTCTTCTCTAGAGGTTTTTCAGGGTTTAGGGGAGGTTGTGGTAACTGGTGCAGCCTTGTGGATCCAGCGTCGCAGTGTGTCACACAGTATACACCTGGGACAACGCATGGTAAAAAAGGTGCAGCAACCGGCGGTGACCACGGAAACAGGGCTCAACAAGTGAGATAAAAAAAGGCGAAACGGACCCAACAACATTACAAAAATGGAAGGAGGGAATTTAAGTAAAGATAGAAAGATATAGTATAGAAATGACCCACGATATATATCAAAAGAAAAAGAAGAAAAAAGAGTCCGGAGTGAAGTACGCGCCAAATAAAAGAGTTGAATTTGAAATAGTGTATACAATTTATATTATTAATTTGTAATTATTAAATGAATATTCTCTAATTAAGCGCAAACTCAACTAAAAATTGATAAATGGTATAAACTACAATTTAAAATAAAAGATAATTAGTATAGTAGAACATATTATTATGTGCTCTGTTCTATTTCGAGTGAAAAGAAAACAAGTTTAGACGACAAAACTCCAAAACAAAACAGTCAGATAGTACATAACTAAACAAGCCAACAAAGAAAGAAAATTGATGATAAAAAAAACCAGTCCTCTGGAGTGAAAATCCTAAAATGGAGGAAAAAAGTCTGGTAATGAGGGGGATCTTCCGGCCAGCGTTCATCAAATAGGATGAACACATCAGATGATACCTATAGAAAAGAAAAAAGAAGAGCACGTAGACGCACACACCCCATAGCATTAATACAGTACATTATTGAAGATATAGGGGACGGGGTGGTGTCGATACAAACAATCCACTCCAGGGGTAGGTTTTAAAATCAAGCAGGTGTGTGAATGAGATCACCGCCAAACTCTGGTCAACTCAGCTCCAGACACTTGCAGTGCACAAACTCTTCACTTGAAGTGCTGGTAGATGTAGTTCTCTGGTGCATGAGTAGAAAGGACTCCTTAAACAATCGAGTTGCAGTTCTTTGAGGTTTTAGGAAAAGTCTCCAATCTTGTGGCCGACAATTGTTATAGCGCTCGTACGGCCCGTCAGCGGACTTGCGTGATGATCCAGAAGTTCCGTTCCTGACGGTATTCGTACGAGCGTGAGCTTTTCAAAGGGTTGCTGGTGAATCCTGCCTCCACTAAGGAGTTTATAGCAGCGGGTGCAGTAGCTAGATCGTCGTCTTCAATAGGTTCAGAGTTCAAATGGTATAAGCCTATCATAGCAGGCTATTGTCTTAGATGACCCCCCACCCCCCCCCCACCCCCTCCCCTTTCACGGTGCTAATGAGCATAGCGGTCACAAAGGTGAAGGGGTCCTACATATAAACAGACCAACTACTATTGGCGTTTACTAGAATATCTATAAAGGAGGAGAATAGGAATAACAAGGGACCAAACAAAAATTCCTAAAGTAAATAATCAGTCACATGATAGTAAAAAACACAAAAATTAATTAATAAGCTACAAAAACATAGAATGATGGGAAAGACCTCTATTCTTTGACCCCCTATCCGTCTCTGTTTTCGTCATTTCCATCAGGCCCGTGTTTAAATACATAAGTTTTAATTAATTAATAACTATTTGTTAATAAAATACATATGTATCTATCTAATGAGGGGGACATTTTTTTAAAACGGCAATAACCCCTATAATCATATTAATCCCATAGGGAAAAGATAAATATAGAATTGGACATATTAATATAGAAACAGACCAAAAAGTGGAATAAAATGATAATATGTAATGTTCCTAACAGCAAAAATGTTGATGAACCCAAATAACCAAAATAAATATAATGCGGAACTCATTCACTATAGATTGAACAACATAATAATAACAAGCTTAAGATTATATCATAAATACAAAAAGGAATATGTAATATGAATAAAAAATATATAAATCAAATAAAAAAACCTAAAATAATGTGAATTTTGTCAGACACCAAAAGGGTTGTTAGGAATCCTGAAGGTCATACCTCATATATATAGATGGAGTAATAATATAGGATGTGGTGATATAGATGGTTAACTTACAGGGAAATGGAGTAAGCGGACCTTATGTTTATAAACATTTTTTGTCTGATGGCATTATAACATTTTTTCCTGAGAGAACATAATAAAGATCTTCTATAAAGACCCTTACATTGTATTATATCTATTAACGACGGAGAAGGAGCAAGAGGGAGTACAGAGCATAAAACAATATAACCCATGATCCTAATGGTGGAGAGAGGCGGATCAGAGCTATACCAATTACGTGAATAGACAGTTATTTAATCCACCAGGGGCGCAAGGGTGCCAAATGGTGGATCCAGAAGCTTTCCTGGCGGCACAAATTTTTTTAAAACGATCACCCCCAGAGAACAAGAGGACATGGACCCTCTAGACCCATAATTGTATGGATCAGGATCTGATATGTGCTGTTTTAAAGTGCGGGGGAACACTATGTGGGTTAATCCCCTTCTTATCACATTTTAATGTGCCTCTAGGAAAGCGAACGGGCAACTAGGAAGTGAGGTGCGGCCAACATATTGTTGGACACAGCTGCATTGGAGCAAGTAAATGACAAGGAACTTAAATGAACAAGTAACTTAATCCAGTAATGAACAAAAGGCACTCAGTGCCCTTAGTTTCACTTGTCATTACTTGACCAAAGCGCATCCTAGCAACCGGCTGCTATAAAACCTGCAGATGAGGGGCCAGGATTCACAGCAACCCTTTGAGAAAGTCACAGCACGTGACGAAATGCGTCAGGGATAACGGAACTGTGTCATCACGCCAAAGCGCATTTGAGGGCCCGTATCGAGCGTTAACACAATTGCGGTCCAGCCCCAGCGATTGAGATTTTACTTAAACGGCAAAGGAATGACATTCATTGATTTAATGGAGCATGTTCTACCATGAAACCAGAGAAACATCTACAGCATTCAAGTGAGAGTTGACTGCAGGGTTGGAGGCTGAGTGATCAGAGTTGGCGGTGATGGTGCGGTGTTGACTATATTTCACACAATACTGTTTTAACTTCCCTGGGGAGGAGCCATTTCTTAAGGTTCCCGTGGGTCTGGGTAACCCCCCCCGCCCCTGTCCCAATGAAAGGGTGTACGGTGTATTATGCTCCGGAGGGGTGATGTGCGCGCGGCCGCGGGGGGCGGGAGAGAGGGAGAGGAGAGAGAGATGAGATGACACACACACACACCCAAAAGGGAGAGAGATAGATGTATTGTATGGGTTTTTCTCTATGACCTGGACTTTGTATCGTTCCGCCCTTGTTTGTGCCGAGGAGAGCAGGACTGGGTGCGCCTCCGATTTTCGTTTATGGGTGTGCATCGCCCGTTCCTTGTTGCGATTTTACGTGTCGTGTGGTGTTCTGCTCTCGTGCTTGTGACCTTTTTATGTTTCATATAGATAGATATATTATAGATATATATATATATATAGATACTATACATACATACATACATAATACATACATACATACATGCATAATACACACACAGATACATACACACACATGATACAATACACACACACACACCATCGCCGGAAGAAAGAGAGAGAGAGATCCGAAAGCTCGACACAAATAAAAGAAGTTCGTTAGCCACAGAACGGTATCGCTATTCATTTTGAGGGATTAAAGCTCGGCGGTAACAGGCAACTGAGACCTCTTACACACAAACCAAACCTATATTTTTATGATATTATAGAAGATATATTAGATATATAGAGATATATAATATAGATAGTTATACAGCACAAACATATCTCTCTCTCCACAGACAACATACACAAAACAGTACATACACACAAACACAAACAGTAACACAAACAGACACACAACCACCCATATAATAATGTAAAATATAGTTACCACCCAGAAGAACGATAAAGCAGAGACTGCACTCAGTGGGCAAGTATTCAAAAGAACTGTATAGAATATGAACATCACAAAAAAACGATGTTTCGATCCCACAGAGGGATCTTTCTCATGCGGATATATACACACACACACACACACACACACACACACACACACACACACACACACACACACAAACACACACACACAAGATCGGCACATCCAAAAGGTATTAAAACAAAAAAAAATTTTTAAAGGGTCTTTGATGGACTCAACATTTGGCTAAATTCTGGGCTGTGATAGCTGTGAGAATGTTGAATGAAAGGTTGAGCAATAAAATACTGTTTTAAATACCTTTTTGGTGATTTACCTATCTTTATCGTTATTTATATGATCAGGACTTGGAAGCTGCACCAAATTCACACTCTGGTTTACCCAACTGGTCGTCCCCCAAAAATCCCCCACCCCCCCACGTTGCTATAACACATTTATATTAATGTAGGGCCATATCCATTATGGTCACAATCTTCAGCAAAATGGTCGAACAAAACAGTGGTGGAAGAATGCCCTAAATAAAATGTTAAAAACGACTCGCTTCAGATATGAGGGACCCCCAGGGTGTCACATTAGTAAAACAGCCAGCCTACAGCGTCTTCATGAAACAAATTAAAATACTGGGGTCAGCCCCTCCAAATCCCTGATTTTATCCGCCCTCATCTCCTCCTGTCAAATTATGGTGATTTGACAGCATCCAGAGTAGACTATCCATCTAGTAGGGAGAGTGGGCAGTGTAGCTGAAAGGAGGATAGAAAAACAAAAGGAGGTGATATTTTATTCTTTGGACCCACTGCAACCAAGAAGTCATACTTTATGCAACGGAAACATACCCCTTTTATATTTTTTGTTTGTTATAAATGCAAATGAACTCATTGCGAAACAACACGAGGTGGGTTGAGGGGATGGAGTTGGAAGAAGGAGAGTTACCTTTAGCCCTTGTGACCAGGTCTTTTTAAGAGTTATATCTAGGTGATTGATGCCTATAAATATGTTTTTAATCCTAAAAAAAACCAAAAATTTGTGACAGACACTGGGAGGGGGTTTGATTTACTATGGCTGATCCCTTTGATGGACAGCAAGACTTTGCAGTATACAGCCCCTCTCTCTAACCATTCCTTATCCGTCTATGAAATGGCCCAGGGGGTGGCGTGAGGGTACAGAAAACACTTGGGTGACAAAACCTTCCTCTCAGTCAGTAGACCCCTAAGGCAAGGCCCATGGTCGTGAACGCCGGCGCAGCCGCGGCTTCAACAAATCTAGGGTGCCGTCCATCAGCCCTTTAACGGGACTGATGAAACCTCTAAACATCAATGTTAATAATAAAAATCACATCCCCGCCTGCCTCCCCCCTTTTACCTGTATTTAAGATTTATAATGGGTGTAGTCCAACCTGCCCTTTTGTATGATCCAAACACGTCAACGGTTGGTGTGCTACGCGGGCTATTACTTGCGCAATGCGGAACTAGTTGGCGCATTACAAGTAAATGCCCCCATAGAATAATACTGCCATCTGCAGAAATAGAAACACTTTATCAACCAGGACTAATCACTTTTAGCGCGTTGCTGTTGCAGCTCCGACTTCTCATTTCTACCCTCAAAGAAACGGTTGTATTTTAGGTCCCTGCTTACCAACTACAACACATACGGGCCCATTTTACTATAGCAGGTGTTACCGCCCCTTCCCTCCTAGAGCACCTTATAGCCATTTAAATCCAATGCGCTTTAAGTGTCTTATCGCGAAAAACTGGGTGATAAATATGGGGCCCACACAATGTGTAGCGGGCGGAAAAAAAAGAAGAAGAAATACAAAAAGGTCCAGGACACCAGTGATGAAACAACAACGTTTTGGATGGGTATAAAATGTATGTTAACTGCAATACTTCTTTTAAATTTGATTTACGGGCATTTTTTTTATGTAAGTTCAAACTCAAAACACAAAGAGGCATACAAACCGCACACATCTGCCATTCATCAAGGTCGAACGAGCTCATGGCTTGATGTGATATCAGCGTGCGGCCAAACCTTGCTAGTTAAAATCCTAGATTTTCCTAGCTAGGGACGTCAGAGTTATTTCTGAGGTTTAAATTACCACAACGAGAAAATGGAGGTTATGTTAAGGGCATCGTACTAGGCTAACCATGAGAGCTCGGTCCAATGGGCATCGTCATACCTTAAGAGACTTTTTTTTGCCCTAACTCCGTGACAGACACACACGTGCTTTATGATGGTGTTGTGGAAAATCTGTGGTCTACAGTATATTTAGCTTCTCAGACCACGCGAATAACATCAAAAATAGCGAAGGGGATGAAAATAACTCCACTAGCACCAAAATTACAATGCCATTCTGAATAACAAAAAAAACCAATGTTCCTAGTTTACTAAATTGTCACAGCTGAGTTCAGCTCGGTGGAAGCACTCACATTAACACAAATGATGCACTCGTTTTTAAAAACCCGTTTTTTTGTTTTTTTTTTTGTTTTTTAAAGCGGCCTTAAGAAAAATATACCCACGTGCCTATAACCACAACCAATTGGACACATATGATATACTAGTTCTTCCCAAACACACACCTACATTTTTGCTACCAGAGGAGAAGCACTAGACACAGCACAACGCTCATTCTCGCCACTACATAGAATGAGTTGATACGTCCGACTTCAGCATAGTACCCATCGGCCTGTTTCCAGTGTCGCATAACTTAAGCTGCCTCATGTACCAGTGCCTAAACCACCATCGATCATCATGACAGCCTAGACCACTGGGTTAAATTACCATAGAATGCCAGGTCTAAACTAGGCAGTGACATAACGGGCTACATTGTGGGGACCACATTAGGTTGGTTTTCACACCACCAACCGTGGAGTTTGTAGCAACAAACTCAGAAAAAAATGGATGGTTTCGCACCATTCGTAAAAAACTAGGACCCCAATGTTGAGTTGGCCAAAAATAGGAGCAAGAGACAGTTAGCGTGTGATGAATGGCAATTAACATTGATTGTCTATTTCTAATTAATTTAAATGAGTTCACAGAGTTGAAGGCTGCACTTACAGGTTGCAAGGTTATGTTGTTTTATTTTTAGGTATAGGATTGAAGCAGGGGGGATCTCTGTAGATGCTCCAGCTGAATTGTGTTGTGCTTGGGAGAGGGCCAGATGCCTCTCTACCTTGATAGATAGCTATAGATCGATTATCTATGTATTTGCCAGAGAACGCAAGATGCAAAACCTGCCGCAGGTGTTACACATCGCAGCACAATACACATGCCACAACAGGAATCTGTCGCACAAATCAGAGGAAGGTTGACTGTTCCTCCAGCAATGTGGTGTACCTCATGTGCATGAAATGCCCAGGGGGGAGCTGATAATACACATAGGTGAGATCGGGCAGGGACTAAACAAGAGAATCGAATAGCATCGCCACAGAATCACAAGCGAAACCGAGACGTCCTGTCGGCGAACATTTCTCTGACTGGCCCATAAGCATGACAACGATCTGAAGGTTGCCTATATTCAAAGGTAATCTTAGAACACGAAAGAGAATGCAAATTTGCATGCATGCACAATTTATGCATGTTGGGGCCACGTAGCGGCTGGCCTTAAACGGACCGAAGTTTCATGAGTCATTATGACACAAGTTGCAACTTGGCTTCCCTTGAGTGCTAAAGGCATGTCGATACAACTGCGCAATAAAGAATGCACACACAAGTGTCTCCTGCACATACCAAATAGAACTATGTCATCCAACTCACTATAGAACAATAGGGGGAGCCACCTAGTATATAGACCAACAAACTAATAGTAATGAAAACACCCTCTTACATTTCCACACCTATCACATCACTATATCCTGTCCACTTCCTCCACACACCCAACCTTTTGTAAGTGCTGTATACTTTGGGACCTTAAAAATGTATATTTCCTACACATACACATACCACACACACCACACACCTAAAGTCTAAAAACACTCATTGCAACGGGGGAGCGGAAAACGCTTCACATCACGATCACATTCCAGTATGCACTGTTTAAAGACACCGCTGGAAAAGAGATCATGAATCCACGAAACTAGCACAGAATAAAAGCATTTTGTTAGCCAAGACGGTATTTCTGTCTACGTTTTGATAGACTAATCTATATAGCGCAAAAAGAAGATAACACAGCGCACCAACTCGTAGGGTAATCAATTAAATACATTGTGATAGAACTGAAGGTGGGCTATAATGGCACGTTCCAAAAAGATATTTAGAGTTAGCAATACAGGAAATTTTGGCACGTTACCAACGGGATTCAGCATCCAGTCCAGACTGAATGCACCAGAGTACTCAGGATCCACCAGACAGTTAAAAGTAGGTGAAAAGCGGTTGACGCCGCGGTCACGACTCCTCTAAAAGCCAACGCATGGTGAAAAAATAAAAATTTATGAACACACAAGTGATACCAGCAGCCATAGTAGTATCCTCTGAACGCGTTTCGTCCGGGTCCACACGGATGATATGCTGGCCTGTTAACTTGTTGTTCAATAAAGGTTTTTTATTTTTTCTAGCATGCGTTGGTCTGTTTAGAGGAGCTCAGTGACCGCCGGCGGTCACTCGCTTTTCCTACTATCTCTTGCTAACCGTCCTGACGGAGCAATGCGAGGACACCGCAACCTACTCAACAGAACCGACTTGAGCAAGCCCTACAACAGCACCTCTGGCGAGTTCACCAGACAAGAGTCACGGAGTAACCTGACCGCTGGGTTTAGTCAGCGGGACACAGGGCGTGGGCTGAGGCATATTGGCTTAACTCGGGGTGGGGTTTATATTCAGGGGATTTCCCTGGAGTTGGCCATGCAGGTACTCTCCCCCGTTTAAAAGCCCCCCCCCCCCCGCCTGCTTAGTCTGCCGGCTCAAATCGGGGTTGCTGTATTGTTCTTTACTAATATAAAAGGATGTCCCCCTCTGTACCAGTGCTTGCATGTTAATTGGAAACACACACGGTTTTGTTAGTACACAGTAATCACCGGAGGGGTTCGCTCCCCTATTCTGTCTCCCTAAAAGTACTAAGCATAAATGGCTTAGGCTAGTGTATTCGTCCTCTGAACCTGACTCGTGCCGAAGGGAGGAAAGAGGAAATCAGAGTCTCGGATTGGAACGCACAGCCCTCCGCTGCCGACAAGACTATTACCCTCCGGTTTGTCCGTCGGTGATGCCGTATTGTGTTTGCCAGCCCTGCAGCGCAAGTCTCACATGTGGAAGGATGCTAAATCCCCGTTGGGTACCGTACACAAATTCATGTATGTGCCTAAACTCAAATATCTTAGTGTGTACATCATTTCCTATAACCACGTCACTTTTAGTTCACAATGATTCAAATTGATTACACTAACGAGTTGTGCGCTCTTGTGTTTTCTTCTTTTTGTATACTAGGTTGTGGGGTGATCTGAGGCAGCAACCATATACAGCAGTCGAGATCGATAATATTCATTTTTAAAAGGGTTTTCTTCTCTTTTCTTACCTCCTTTTTTCCTACTACTGTTTTGTTTGGTTGTTTATATAGTAAAGTTGACGTTATTTAACAGCTATTGGTTTAGAAACAGGTAACATTGCAGTAAATCACCTACACTTTTTATGGTGGTTGAAGGTTTTAATAATTTTATACCATAGTAGCGTGCTGATTCACGTATGCTCCTTTTGACATGTCCTACATCGTCTGCAAACCACCTGCTCTTTCCCCATGTAGCACCCGCAACCAGTGCTTCCAGTGCAGCAAGCTGGTATTCTGGATGGAGGAAATTTTAAATGCACACTGAGCACCGTGCCACCTTTTGTGCATTCAAAACCATAACCACACATGGTCCCCTATAACGTTCTATGGCTTGACTAATATTGACATCTATATCTAAATGTAAAATAGGTTTCATACATTTGTTTAGCTACTTTTTAACCTACAACTTTAGTGGCCTAAACGCAACATAACAAACAGATGTAACAGGCGTCAGTCTATTTACGACGGGTAGTCTATTGGTATTATGCTGTGCACCAATTAACAGTGAGTTAAGAGTCTGATCCCGAGTAATACGGTGATAAGTGGTGTGCTGCAGATGTAGCCAACGTTATTGTCCCCCGCGGCCGCTTGAATTTTGACACAGCCGCATGGAGATAGCGGCAGCCACCGAGTGCAATGCGTGTATGTAATATATACACACAGTAATACAACTATACATACACAGTAACACACACACACAAAGCAGCATAGAGAAGGGCGCACAACACAACTATACATACACACACAACACAGTAACACATATTAACACACACACACACCACACGCCAGCATGGAGAAGCGGCAACACCAGCCAGCGTTGTAATATATACACACACACAGTAACACAACTATACATACACACACAAACAGTTAACACAACTTATACCACACACAAACAGCAGCATGGAGAAGAACTGTTCACTTTTTCCCTGCTGTTGTAGCTTTTATTAGTAAGAAAGGAATGGCTTCAACATGAGATCTAGAATTTAAGTTGTGTAAACCCTTTAAATAATGCATACATTTATTTATTATAAAATATTTTACCAGGGAAGTAATACATTGAGACGTTACCTCTCGTTTTCAAGTATGTCCTGGGCACAGAGGTAAAACAAATAATACATGGTTACAAGTACAGTAACATAAATGAACAAGGTATACATTATATACAAGGACATTGCGTGACACAGTTAAAGAAAATATATATTATGAGCGTTATGAAACAGTTACAGACCAGATTAAAGTGTGAGACAGCCTTAGATTTGAAAGATCTTAAGCTGGTGTGGATATGAGAGTCTCTGGTAGGTTGTTCCAGTTTGGGGTGCACAGGAAGGAGAAGGAGGAACGTCCGGATACTTTGTGAGTCTTGGGACCATGAAATAGTCTTTTGGAGTCTGATCTCAGGTGATAGGTGCTGCGATTGGTAGGGGTGAGGAGCTTGTGCAGGTAGCGGGTGTAGCTTGCCCAGAAAGATTGAGGGTGAGACAGGAAAGGTGAACTTTGCGCCTAGACTCTAGTGATGACCAATCTAGTTCTTTGAGCATTTCGCAGTGATGTGTGTTGTAGTTGCATTGGAGAACAAAACGACAAATTGAATTGTAGAGGGTGTCAAGTTTGCTAAGGTGGGTTTGAGGAGCCGAGCCATATACTATGTCTCCATAGTCAATAATTGGCATTAGCATCTGCTGTGCAATACGCTTTCTGACCAGGAGACTTAGGAAGGATTTGTTCCTGTAAAGTACCCCTAGTTTGGCATAGGTCTTGGTTGTCAGGGTATCAATGTGCATCCCGAATGTTAAGTGGGAGTCAAACCATAAGCCCAGGTATTTAAAACTAGTGACTGGTGTTAGGGTGGTGTTAGCGTTGGTTCTTATCAGGAGCTCAGTCACTGGAAGCTTTACAAATTTAGTCATGGTCCCAAATACCATTGTTACAGTCTTGTCAGTGTTTAAAAACAGTTTGTTTTGGGAAATTCAGTTTTCGAGTCTCAAAAAGTCAGACTGAAGTATGTGTTGAAGGTCAGAGAGGCTATGGTTGTGTGCATATAGGATTGTGTCATCTGCATACATGTGTATTGAGGCTTCCTTACAAGCTGTGGGAAGATCATTAATGAACACTGAGAAGAGTAGGGGCCCCAGAACAGAGCCTTGCGGGACACCACCGGTGATATCCAGGGGGTTGGAGTTAGAGCCTGAGATGGACACATGTTGGGATCTTCCCGATAGGTAGGACTGAAACCAGTTTATATATACAGTTTATATATACATATACAGTAAGGATGCACCACGATTACTACATTATTCCACAAGCTAGGAAATACAGCAACCAACAATCAGCATTGATTAACTTTTTCTTTTTACTCTCTTCTTGCCCTTTCCAACGCATTTTTTTTATTTTAATGTCCGATGCTTTGTTAAGGAGATGTAAGCGTCTTAAAAGTTTAATGTCTGGGAGGTTAAAGCAGCAATGTGGATTAATATATATAATTTTTTTACCTTTAATCCGCATTGCTGCTTTAATGTTACAGGTTTGAAGCAGAGGGTCTCCGGAGCTAACCCCCATTAATTTCAGCTTAGGGAACCCCCAGCTTCCCGAGATACTTAACTCCATAAGGGTGCCAGTGCCCCTGCAGTCAGAGAAACTGTGTTCCTTAGTCTAATTGCAGCTTAAATGTCCCGCGTCACACGGGCCAATAGGAATCCGTGATGTCAGCCTGTGCAGCCCGTGAGACCAGGGTCATTAAATTTGCCAGATAACGGCACCCCCTACGGAGGTAAGTATCTCCGGAAGCAAGGGGTCCAAGGAGCTCAGATTAATGCGGTTTTGCTCCGAAGAGCCAAGATGACAACGAAACAAAAGACACTGACACGGAAACACTAGGACATTACAAACCTTTAAGAAGACGTGTATTTTTTTTAGCCCCAAGAGCTAACAATCTAATTTAGATTAGATCAGAAGGAACTGGCGTTGAACAAGTCAGATTACTGCCCCCCCCCATAAAAATACATTGTAGGCCATTTTCTTACCAGAAAAGCTTGCCGGCCTGAGCTTCACCACCTCGTATGTAAGGAGTGATTTCTTTGGTGAAATTCCACTCTTCCTCTAAGAGGTTTTTCAGGCTGTGGGAGGCTTGTGGTAACTGCTGCAGCATGTGGATCCAGCTCCGCATGTAGTCAAAATACACCTGGGAAACAGATGGTAAAAAAGTGCAGTTAAACCGTCTGTTCCACGTAACAGGTCAAAATGATAAAAAAGGCAAAAACATTTACAAAAACTAAAAATTAATTATTTAAATAAATATATATATATTAGATAATGATCTATTATATATATAAAAAAAAAGATAAAGAAAAAAAGGGAGTGAAGTACGCGCCAATAAGAGTGTTGAAATAGTGTAAAATATTATTATTAATGTAATTAAATGAATATTTCTAAAATAGGCAAATCACTAAAATATAAATGGTATACTACAATTTAAAAAAATATATATTATATATATAACATATATTATGTGCTCTTATTTCTGTGAGGAAAACAATTTAGACAACACTCCAAAAACATGTGATAACCATAAAAACAAGACACACAAGAAAAATTGGATAAAAACCAGTCCTGAGTGAAATCCTTAAATAGAAAAATAGTCCTGGTATGAGGGGATCTTCCGGCAGCTCTCAAATCAAATGGAGAACCACATCCAGATGATAACCTATTAGAAAAGAAAAAAAAGAGAGAGACGCACCACCCCATAGCATAATACAGTACATTTATTGAGAAAGGGGAGGGGGGGATACAAATCCACTCACAAGGGTAGGTTAAAATCAAGCAGTGTGTGAAATAGTATCACCGCCAACTCTGGTCACTCAGCCTCCAGACCCTTCAGTCCAACCTCACTTGAAGCTGCTGGTAGATGTTCTCTGGTGCATGAGTAGAAAGGACTCCTTAAACAATGATTGCAGTCTTTGAGTTTTAGGAAATCTCCAATCTCTGCTGGCCGCAATGTGTATCAGCGCTCGATACGGCCCGTCAGGCGCTTGCGTGATGACGCGTGTCCGTTCCTGACGCGTTTCGTCACGAGCGTGACTTTCTCAAAGGTTGCTGGTTGAATCCTGGCCCTCACTAAGGATTTATAGCAGCCGGTGCTAGGTAGCTAGATCGTGTCCTTCATAGGTTCAGAGTTCAAATGGATAAGCCTATCATAGCAGGCTTTTCTTGATGATCCTTAGTGAATGAGCATAGCGTCACAAAGTGAAGGTACATATAAACAGACAACTACTATTGGCGTTAGAATATATAAAGGGAGGAAATAGGAATAACAGGACAAAATTCCTAAAGTCAAATAATCATCACATGATAGTAAAAAACACAAAAAATTATTAATAAAGCTACAAAACATAGATATAAAATTAGAATGAAATAAATATAATTAATTAATTAATAACTATTTGTTAATAAAATACATATGTATCTATCTAATGAGGGGGACATTTAAATAGGCAATAACCATATATATTACATCCCATAGGGAAAAGATAATATAGAATTGGACATATTAATATAGAAACAGACCAAAAAGTGGAATAAAATGATAATATGTAAATGTCCTAACAGCAAAAATGCTGAAACCAATAACCAAAATAAATATAATCGACTCATTCACTATAGATTGACATACATAATAATAACAATTAGATTATAATCATAAATACAACAAAGGAATATGTAATATGAATAAAAATATATAAATCTAAATAAAAAAACTAAAATAATGTGAATTTTGTCAGACACCAAATGGTTGTTAGGAATCCTGAAGGTCATACCTCATATATATAGATGGATAGTAATAATATAGGATGTGGTGATATAGATGGTATAACCTTACAGGAAATGGGAGTAAGCGGACCTTATGTTTATAAACATTTTTGTCCTGATGCATATAACATTTTTTCCTGAGAGAACATAAAGATCTATAAAGACCTACATTTATTTATCTATTAACGACGGAGAAGGAGCAAGAGGAGTACAGAGTATAACAATATAACCAGAATCCTAATGGTGGAGCAGAGGAGGATCAGAGCTATACCAATGTACTTGAACTAGACATTATTTAATCCACCAGGGGCAGGGTGCCCATGGTGGATCCAGAAGCTTTCCTGGCGGCACAAATTTTTAAAACGATCACCCCCAGAGAACAAGAGGAAATGGACTCTAGTACCCATAATTGTCATGGATCCAGGATCTTGATTATGTGCTGTTTTAAAGTGACGGGGGAACACTATGTGTGTTAATCCCCTCTTATCACATTTCTTGTGCCTCTAGGAAGCGAACGTGCAATGGACGTGTAGTGCGGCCACATATTGTTGGCACAGCTGCATTGGATCAAGTAAATGACAAAGGAACTTAAATGAACAAGAACTTAAAGTAATGAACAAAGGACTCAGTTGCCTTAGTTCGCTTTGTCATTTACTTGATCCAAAGCGGCTACCTAGCAACCGGCTGCTATAAATCCTTAGTGAGGGGCCAGGATTCACCAGCAACCCTTTGAGAAAGTCACAGCACGTGACGAAATGCGCTCAGGGAACGGAACTGTGTCATCACGCAAAGCGCATGAGGGCCGTATCGAGCGCTGATACACATTGCGGCCAGCAGAGATTGAGATTTTCTTAAAACGCAAAGACTGCATCATTGATTTTAAGGAGCCTTTCTACTCATGCACCAGAGAAACATCTACCAGCAGCTTCAAGTGAGAGTTGGACTGCAGGGTCTGGAGGCTGAGTGATCAGAGTTGGCGGTTGTGCGGGTTGACTATATTTCACACAATACTGATTTTAAAACCTCCCTGGGAGTGGCCATATTCTTAAGTCTGTCGAACCCCCCCCGCCCCTGTCCCAATGAAAGGTGTAGGTGTATTATGCTCCGGAGGGGTGATGTGCGCGCGGCCGCGGGGGGCGGGAGAGAGGGAGAGGAGAGAGAGATGAGATGACACACACACACACCCAAAAGGGAGAGAGATAGATGTATTGTATGGGTTTTTCTCTATGACCTGGACTTTGTATCGTTCCGCCCTTGTTTGTGCCGAGGAGAGCAGGACTGGGTGCGCCTCCGATTTTCGTTTATGGGTGTGCATCGCCCGTTCCTTGTTGCGATTTTACGTGTCGTGTGGTGTTCTGCTCTCGTGCTTGTGACCTTTTTATGTTTCATATAGATAGATATATTATAGATATATATATATATATAGATACTATACATACATACATACATACATACATGCATACATACACACACATATACATACACACACATATACATACACACACACACACCATCGCCGGAAGAAGAGATCAGAGATCTCGAAAGCTCGCACAAATAAAAGCATTTCGTTAGCCACAGAACTGTATCGTCTATTCATTTTTGATTATTAAAGCTCGGCTAACACGGCACTGATACCTCTACACACACAAACATATATATCTTTATGATATATATATATATATATATATATATATATATATATATATAGATATTTATACACACAAACATATCTCTCTCTCTCACATACATACATACACACAAACAGTACATACACACACACACAAACAGTACACACAAACAGTACACACACACACCCCATATAATAACGCACACACAAAGATAGGCACATCAAAAAGGTATTAAAAAAAAAAAATTTTTAAAGTGTCTTTGATGGACTCAACATTTTGGCTAACTTCTGGAGTCTTGTGATAGCTGAAATGTTGACTGAAATGTTGAGTCAATAAAATACACTGTTTTAAATACCTTTTTGGTGTACCTATCTTTATCTTATTTATATGATCAGTACTTGGATAGCTGCACCAAATCCACTACTCTGGTTTTACCCAACTGGTCTGTCCCCCAAAAATCCCCCACCCCCCCACGTTGCTATAAACACATTTATATACTGTATGTGCCATATCCTATTATGTGTCACAATCTTCAGCAAAATGGTACGACAAAACAGTGGAAGAGAATGCCTAAATAAAATGTTAAAAACGAACTCGCTCAGATATGAATGGACCCCCAGGGTGTCACAGTTATTAAAAACAGCAGCTTACAGCGTCTTCATGAAAAAAATTAAAAACTGGGGTCAGCCCTCAATATCCCTGCTTTTATCCGCCCTCATTCTCCATCCTGTCAAATCTCTGTTGATTGACAGCATCAGAGGAGCTATCCATATAGTAAGGGAGTGGCAGTGTAGCTGCAAGGGAGGATAGAAAACCAAAAGGAGGATGATATTTTATCTTTGACCCACTGCAACCAAGAAGTACTTTATGCAAACGGAACATACCATTTTTTATTATTTTTTGTTTTTAAATGCAAATGAACTCATTGGAAACAACACGAGGGTGGGAAGATGAAGAAGGATGTTACCTTTAGCCCCTTGTGACAGGTTTAACGAGTTATATCTGGGTGATTGATGCCTATAAATATTTTTTAATCCTAAAAAAAACAAATTGTGATCAGACACTTGGGAGGGGGTTTGATTTCCTATGGCTGATTCCCCTTTATGTACAGCAAGACTTTGCAGTATCACAGCCCCTCTCTCTAACCATCTCCTTATCGTCTCTGATAATGGCAGGGTGGCGTGAGGGTACAGAAAACACTTGGGTGACAAAAACTTCCTCTCATTCAGAGACCCCTAAGGCCACGGCCATGGTGTGAACGCCGGCGCACGCGGCTCTAACAAATCTAGGGTGCCGGCCATAGCACCTTTAACTGGGACTGAAACCTCTAAACATCAATGTTAATAAAAAATCACCTCCCCGCCTGCCTTTTACCGTATTTAAGATTTATAATGGGATGTAGCCAACCTGCCCTTTTTGTAGCATCCAAACACGTCAAGGCTTGGTGTGCTAACGCGGCTATTAACTTGCGCACTGCGGAATATGTTGGAGCATTACAAGTAAATGCCAATATTAATAATACTGATCTGCATGAAATAGAAAACACTTTATCAACAGGATAATCACTTTTAGCGCGTGTGCTTGTTGCAGCCTCAGACTTCTCATTTTACCCCTCAAGAAACGGTTGTATTTTATGTCCCTGCTTACCAACTAAACACATACGGGCCACTTTTACTAAGCAGTGTTTTGCCATAGGACACCTTACAGCCTATTTAAATCAATGAGCTTTAAGTTGTCTTATCGCAGAAAACTGGTTGATAAATATGGGCCACAATGTAGAGGGGGAAAAAAAAGAAAGAAAGAAATACAAAATGTCCATGACACCAGTGATGAAACACAACGTTTTGGATTGGTATAAAATGTATGTATAACTGCAATACTTCTTTTAATTTGATTTAAGGGCATTTTTTTTCTTTAAGTAACTCAAACAAAGAGGCATACAACCGCACACATTCTGCATTATAAGGTCGACAGAGCTCATGGATGATGTGATATCAGCTTGCTGCCAAACCTTTGCTAGTTAACTTTAGATTTTCCTAGCTAGGAGTCAGATTTATTTCTGAGGTAAATTACCACAAGAGAAAAATGGAGGTTATTTAAGGGCATCGTACTAGGCTAACCCTGGAGCTGGTCCAATGTGCATCTCATACCTTAAGAGACTTTTTTTTGCCCTAACTCTGTGACAGAACACACTGTGCTTTAGATGTTGTTGTGGAAATCTGTGGTACAGTATATTTAGCTTCTCAGAGATAACATCAAAAATAGCGAGGGGAGAAATAACTCACTAGCACAAATTACAATTGCCATTCTGACTTAACAAAAAAAACAATGTTCCTAGTTTACTAATTGTTCACATCTGAGTTCAGTGGTAGGAAAGCACTCACATTTTAACTACAAATGATGCATCAGTAATAACCCGTTTTTTTTTTTTTAAAGCGGCCTTAAGAAAAATATACCAGTTATAACCACAACAATGGAAAATATGATCTATAGTTTAAACTATTTTTGCTACCAGGAGGAGATGCAAAACATGGCTATGCAGTACAGGCTCCTCTGGCAATAGAAGGGTTAAATTACCATAGCATCGCCAGGTTAACTAGGCAGTGCTAAAGGTACATTGTGGGACCAATTTAGAGTTGGTTAACAACAGTGGAGTTGTAGCACAAACTCAGAAACAAAATGGATGGTTTGCCATTCGTAAAAATTAGACCCCAATGTTGAGTTGGCCAAAAATAGGAGCAAGAGACAGTTAGCGTGAGAATTGTCAATATAACATTGATGTCTATTTCTAATTAATTTAAATGAGTTCACAGAGTTTTGAAGGCGCACTACAGGTTGCAGGTTATGGTTGTTTTATTTTTTTAGTTATAGGATTGAAGCAGGGGGTCTCTGTAGCTGCTCCAGCTGAATTGTGTTGTTTGCTTGGAGTGCCAGATGCTCTCTCTCTTGATAGATAGATATAGATAGATATATCTATATATTTGCCAGGACGCAAGATGCAAAACCTGCGCAGTGTTCCACATAGCAGACACAATACACATGCCACACAGGAATCTGTAGCACAAAATCAGAGGAAGGTTGACCTGTTCCTCCAGCAATGTTGTGTACCTCATGTGCATGAAATGCCCAGGGGGGAGCTGCTACTACACATAGGTGAGACGGGGCAGGGACTAAACAAGAGAATGAATATGCATCGCCACAGCATCACACGCGAAACGAGACAGTCCTGTCGGCGAACATTTCTCTGACTGGCCATAAGATGAACGATCTGAAGGTGGCTATACTCAAAGGTAATCTTAGAACACCGAAAGAGAATGCAAATTTGCATGAATGCAAATTTATGCAACTGTTCGGGACACTTAGCGGTGGCCTAAACCGAGACCGAAGTTTCATGAGTCATTACTGACACAAGTGAACTGTCTTCCCTTGAGTGCTAAAGGCCATGTCTATACATACTGCGCAATAAGAATGCACACACAGCTGTCTCCTGCACATACAAATATACTATGTAATTCCATCCCTATAGACCAATAGGGACCACATAGTATCTAGACACACACTAATAGTAATGAAACACCCTCTTACATTTCCACACCTACTCACATCACTATATACATGTCCACTCCACACACACACACCTTTTGTAAAGTGCTGTATACTCTGTGGGCACCTTAAAAATGTATATTTCCATACACATACACATACACACACACACACACCTCAAGTCATAAAACACATACTGCACAGGGGGGAGGGAAAAGCTTCAATCACAGATCACATTCCAGTATGCACTGTTTTAAAGTAACACCGCTGGAAAAAGAGATCAGTGAATCTCGAAAGCTCGCACAGATAAAAGCATTTTGTTAGCCATAGAACGGTATTGTCTATACGTTTTTGATAGATATATATATAGCAAAAAGAAGATAACACAGCGCACAACTCGTAGTGTAATCAATTAAATACATTGTGATAGAAGTGAAGGTGGGTATAAATGCACGTTCAAAAAGATATTTAGCTTAGGCAATACAGGAAATTTTGGCACGTTACCAACGGGATTCAGCATCCGTCCAGACTGCACCAGTACTCAGGATCCACCAGCAGTAAAAGTAGGTGAAAAAGCGAGTGACGCCGCGGTCACGACTCCTCTAAACAGCCAAACGCATGTAGAAAAAATAAAAAACTTTATTGAACAAACAAGTGAACAGCAGCCATAGTCATCCTCTGACGCGTTTCGTCCGGGTCACGGATGACTATGGCTGCTGTTCACTTGTTTGTTCAATAAAGTTTTTTATTTTTTCTACATGCGTTTGGCTGTTTAGAGGAGTCGTGACCGCGGCGTCACTCGCTTTTTCACCTATCTCTTCTACTTCCTGCTGGAGCACACGAGGACACCACCGTACAACAGACCGCTGAGCAACCCCTCAACCAGCACTCTGGCAGTTCACACAAGGAGTCGTGAGTACTGACCGCTGGGTTTAGTCCGGGACACAGGGCGTGGGTGAGGCATATTGCTACTGGTTGGGGTTTATTTTCGGGCATTTCCCTGGACGTGCCCGCAGGTATCTCCCCCGGTTAAAAGCCCCCCGCCCTGCTTTAGTCTGCACGGCTAAAATCTGGGTTGCTTATTGTCTTTACAATTTAAAGGATGTCCACCTCTTGCTACCAGGGACTTGCATTAATTGAACCACCACGGTTTTGGTAGCCACAGTATCCCGAGGGGTTCGCTCCCCTATTTCTTGTCTACAGCAGTAAAAGTAGCTTATCAAGGCTCCAGATGTTGTCTGTCTCACTGAACCTCAGTTCCGAAGGGGAAAGAGAAATCAAGTCCTCTATTTGGAACACAGCCTCCGCTGCCGACAAGGACTATTACCCTCCGGTTTGTCCGTCGGTGATCCGTATTGTTTGCCAGCTGCAGCGCTAAGTCTCACATGTGGACGGATGCTAAATCCCGTTGGTAACGTACCAAAATTCATGTATTGCCTAAACTAAATATCTTTTTGTACATGCATTTATAACCACCTTCACTTCTATCACAATATATTTAATTGATTACACTACGAGTTGTGCGCTGTGTTTTCTTCTTTTTGTATACTAGGTCTGTGGGGTGCTGAGCCATCCAACATTATACAGCAGCAGACTCGAAATATTCATTTTTAAGGTTTTTTCCTTATCCTACTTTTTCCCTAATATCACTTTTTTTTGGTTGTTTATATAGTAATTGACTTATTTAACACTATTGGTTTAAAGGTAACATTGAGTAAATCACCTACACTTTTATGGTGGGTTGAAGGTTTAATAATTTTATACCATTAGTAGCGCTGATTACTGTATGCTCATTTGCATGTCTTACACAGGTCTGCAACCCTGCCTTTCACCATTATCACCCAGCACACAGTGCTTCCACTGCAGCAAGGGATTCTGGGAAATTACATGCAAATGAGCACAGTGCCACCTTTTGCTTCAAAACCATAACACATGGTCCCCTATACGCTTATGCTTGCTAATATACATCTATATCTAAATGTAAATAGGTTTCCATACATTTGTTTAGCTACTTTTTACCTTCAACTATTAGTGGCACTAAACGTCAACTAAACAAACAGATGTAACATGCGTCAGTCTATTTACGCGGTGGTCTATTGTTATTATGCTGTGCACAAATTACAAGTGATAGAGTCTGATATCCCGAGGTATACGGTGATATGGTGTGTTGCAGATGTAGCCAACGTTATTGATCCCGCGGGTGAAATAGTATGTTAGCCCAGCACATTTCTCACGCATGGCTGATTGAAGACAATGGCTGTTGCTCCCGCCGGCACAGGAGTAACAATGAGTGTTAACGTTGGCTGTATATTTGTAGCTAATGTTTCTGCCTCCCTCTGCAAGTTGCCTTTCTCATGTTACACTTACCATTAACATTTTGTGCAGGTCTTCCTCAAAGGCATCAATGTTGCAGTGAAGCTTCTGCAAGTCGTCCAATACCTCCCGCAGCATGAACTGATAGTATTGCTTCATCAGAAGTCCTCCCTTCAGCACTTCCTTACACTCCCTTACTAGCTACATTGGAAAGACAACATGGAATTAGTACTCACAATAGAGACAATTAAACCAGGCAGAGGATGCTGAGAAAAACAGTGCGTCTTATATATAAATATCAGGTTTAATTGATACTTTTATTAGAAGTAATATGGTTGGCCATATAAATGTAACCAATAACAAAATAAAATGATAACTTTTAAGACTTCCCAGTTCACTTCATTAGTAGATAGGAACAGGGTGCAATCCAAAAGTGTCCCTGTTATGTGGTTAACAAAAGGTCACAAATGCCCCTTACTATACAAATTATATCCACATAAAAGCATTAAACACAAACCTGCTTAATACTCAGGAGTGATGGTTCCCCAGCCGGCCTCTGTTCCAATCTCAATTTGAGACACTCGTGGATAACATTCAGAAGGACCCGGCAGAGGACCAAGAACGCAGGCTCAAAGGATGGTAAGTCCATGGACCTCAGCTCATCCCAAGACACAGGATTGCAAGTGGGCTCTGAGCTGTGCACTGAACTGGATAATTGCTTCAACAGGTCAGGCAGGTAATCCGAACACAACATGAGGTCAGGGAATTCTAAAAACTGTACCAGGTGGAGACAAAAAATACAGAGGCGATGAGAAGTCTTTTATATATATTGTTGTGACTTAAGGCCAAAACCATATGGATGCTAATTCTCGCTCACTCGGTGACATCAAACGTCAAAGAACTTTATTCGAGAAGATTTAGAGAAGACACTTTTCTTCTGATGAGACCCTATTGTGCGGTCTGCTGGACTCAAGAAGTCAGAATAAACAGCAGTTTTTGTCATGTAAACACGCTACTAAAGGTTTTGGTCCTTTTAAGCAAAAAATATACTTTTAACCCATCAAGTGCCAACATGTCCCATGACCCGTGTGACAGATGTGACAGATGTGTTGACTTAAGGGCCATGTGATTACAGTGACCACATGACCTTTGATCCCTTCTCCCACAGATGTTAACGGAAGAAGTGGGGAAAAAATGACAATAGGAAAATTAGCAGAAAATTATACATCCCCCATACATGTCACACAGGATTTCTCTACGCTACTTTCTCCCACTGCTTCACATAACCACTACTCTTGGATTTTTATCTCCATGAGTCAAACAGTAATTTCATTTATGAATATAAACTAAATGACTATTTCAACGTCATATCAATTTACTATAAAAACAGCTCATGTGCGAGCTTAATACACAGAGACCATGTATATCACTGTACAACTCATGTAGAAAGTCCATGCAATTTTGCAGTGGTTCCCAATACCAGTCCTGTAGGACCACTAACCGTGTAGGTTTTACGTGTATCCTAACATTAGTACAGTTGGAACAATAATTTGGACTGAACCACCTGTGCTAAAGCAGGGGTATCCTTAAATCCTGCCACTGTTAGGGGTCCTTAGGGACTGGAGTTGGGAACTTCTGTTTTAGAGGAATCCGAGGAAGGGGCATATATATGTGTCTGTGTGTGTCTGTGCAATTCACTTGTAACACAAAGAACAAGTCAAAGAAAAACTGAAGGTAAAAAGTATAAGGGCCCTGGTGGAACTGTAAATTCAAGAAAAAGAAGGTAAAATACAAGCACGTACTACATAAAGTGCCAACATTGTTCTTTCAATGCATATCTTTAAAAAGATCTGTTGGAGGACAGAAACCCTGATATATGTGTGTGCGTGTCTCGGTTATTTAATTACCTGTATGTGTGTGTAATTATTTACTTTGTACATTGTGTTCTTTAACAGAGATGGGAAGATGTTTGCAGCTAAATGTCAAATCTGTAAATTACATTATTTATTCTCATTTAAATAAAACGCCTGTAGACATAATGTACTTTGATTTTTTTTTTATATATATATATATATATATATATATAAATATATATAAATATATATATAACTTAAATAAAACGCCTGTAGACATAAAGTACTTTAAAAAATAATAATTATATATATATACAC
>WSYH01016271.1:0-13274 GCA_036426205.1 Ascaphus truei
TTACTTCACTATTTGGCGTTGTGCGCTGTTTTCTTTTTGTTTCCATTGAAGTGTTATACCTTGAAAAAGAAAACATGAATGAATATAAATCATTGTCATGACATGTTCATTAAGGTAAGCAACACACAGAATTGACAATTTTGTGTGTGATATGAAACAATATCTAGAATACATTAAATATGATCTGAAATACACAATAGTGTACACATCATTGCGACTCACATGTCACACTGCAAAAGAAACATTGTATGTAACCATACTGCACTAGCTATTGTGACGCTTGTGCTCTCCAGACAAGCGCAGGGAAAGGGAAGGGACCGTTAGCGAGGTGGGGAGGCCGCAGGGGAGACGAAGGGAGTGAGTTGCCGCGCAGCTAGGGATCGGCGCACGTCGTCACGTGACCACGCCGCACGCAGGAGAATGCGCGACACGTCCGGAGGTGCGGTGCCTGGCTCAGAGACACGAGTGATCCAGCTGCATGTGCGCGCATGCTCTGACAGCAGAGCGGGAGTGCGCGCGTTCTCAGGCACCAACGCGGGGGTAGAAGGAAGCCACATGTGAGAAGCAGTGGAGGTAGTATCCAAAGTACAAGGTCACTATAGTGGAGTGCATCCTGGAGGACGTCCAGCCTCCTAAAGGACAGAGTGCCAATAACTGAAGAGTGCAGCAAAACTAAATATAAACATAAGGGTTCTTAGTCTAATCCATTGGCCAAGGAGTTATAAGCCTGCCACCACGTCAAGGTGAACCCTACTAAGCAGGTACCTACACTACCCGACGGTAAACTAACCTCAGTAGTAATTGAGTGACTGTCCCAGTCTTCCGGAATCCACAGGAGATGAGTAAAGATCCCAAGGAGGTCCAGGCAGGAGCAGCATACAATGGTAGGACATGCAGGAACCCAGACAGGTAGCCACTGAGTGCTATTTAAAGGAAGCAGCAGCTGTAAGCAATGAGAAAGTCAGAGAGAGGCTTACTTCCTGTCAGGATGAGGAGGGCAAGATTTGCCAGGAAGCAAGATGGCGTCGTTTGCTTCGGAATCCTTAAAGACACAGGATCTTGACTCGCAGCTAGAGGGCGGTGATCAAAAGTAAACAGGTAAGGAAAGAACACGCCGCCGGGGGCGTGTTCCGCACATCATTACAGCTATTGACTATCGACATAGTAGGTTTATTGTGTATGCATAACCAAAATGAGAATGTACATAAAATATAGATTTAGTACACATTATTTCTTCACGTACACACAACACCTTTTATTGGTAAGAAGTATAATACAACCTGTTGATGAATGACATACCGGTGCCACATGCAATTGTCCACACAGCAGAGAAGAGAAAGGTGTGCGAACCATATTCATCTGTTTCCTAAGTGAATGGTATTTGGACAAATGTATTTATCATAATAAAGAATGAATACATCTATGTAGTACTATGAACATATATGTGCTTACATGAAAAAAATGTGTTTATGAAATTCAGACGTGTCTCAACACCACTGGCTGTTTGGTCTGTGTCAGCTGATAAATTGACGGGATGCTCCTCCTCCAAATCCTGACGTATGTCTGTTTGTACATTATTGCGGAGTGCCACATTGTGCAAAATGCAACATGCAATTATAATATCAGACACTTTAGCAGGCTTATATTGAAGTGCCCCACCAGTTCTATCGAGACACCTAAATCTTGAGAAGCCCAAATGTCCTCTCTATGACGGATCGCGTAGATATATGGGCAACATTGTACCTCTCCTCTGCTTCATATTGAGGGTTTGCCACAGGGGTCAACAGCCACGGCCTAATTCCATATCCTGAGTCACCTATAATCCATTGTGCACAAATATGAAACAATTTGTGTTAACATTATTACATACAACATTTCCTAGAAAACCAAGAGTTGTTTGTTAACACATCATAATATGTACTCACCCACCACCCAACCAGGTCCAAGATAGCCTTCTTCGAAAGCATGGAAGACTGATGAGTTTCTCAGGATAGAGGAATCGTGACTTGAACCAGGGAATTTGGCTACCACATGCATAATCTTCATCGTGGCATCGCATACCACCTGTACATTCAGGGAATGGTAGTGCTTATGGTTGCGGTAAGCATGCTCACTCTGACTAGGCGGGATCAAAGCAACATGGGTGCAATCGATTGCACCCATCACACATGGTATCCCGGCTATGGTATAAAAGCCATTCCTGACTTCCAGCCACTCTGTGTGCTCTGTAGGAAAATGAATATAATTCCTAGCGTGTCTATTGAGTGCACATAGAAACTGGTTAAAGGCCCACGAGAATGTAGATTGCAAGACCCCGCCCACTATGCCCACAGTTGTCTGGAATGACGCGGAAGCAAGATAATGTAATGAGCACAGCATTTTAACAAGTCCAGGGACTGCACGACCTCTGGCTGTCACAATATCTAAATCTCCCCGTATCTCTTCATAAAGAGCTAAGATTGCTGCTGAACTCATACGATAGCGACTTACAATCTCCTCCTCACTCATCCCATCTAATAGGGTTCTCTCCCTGTACAAACGAGGATGAGGCACAACTTCTCTCCTCTCTCTTCTCCTCTCATCTCCTTGCCCTCTCCCTGTCCCTCGACCTCTCCCTCTCACTCTCCTGTCCGCGTGCCTGTCCCTGTCACTGTCCCTGCCATTGTCCCTGCTTCTGTCCCTATCCTTCCTTGGCCTGTGACATCCTCTCCATCAGCAAGCCTCTCGTCCAATAGAATCTTCCTTCGTCTCATAAACATTTGCATCATTTTCAGGTCTGTAGCTGTGAATGCGCAGGTAATTGCCCTCCTCTAAATATCTATGTGATGATGTCAGGTGACTTGCTGAAGTGCAAGTTGTTACATTAACATTTCCAAGTTGTTTACTCCCAACGTGTATCCAGTAGCAATTAAAAGGATTATTTATGTGTGTTCACCAGGCAATCATGATATTTGAGAATTATGTAACGTTAAGCTTTGTACAAGCATTTATTGTCAAGTATTTCTGGAATGTGTAATGCATGTACCACTTCTGAACGCAACACTCAGTCATCTAATTAGGATACAACCATGACATTGACGTTGAGAAACTACGTTGCAACATGTGTAATTTGGCATGTCATTGTCACCTGTTCACATGAAGTATTTGTAATGTGCATATGCATAATTTAATGCCATCAGGATAGTTGTTATTGATTCAGTTTCAATCGTGTAAAAATGAGTAACTATTATAGATGTGTGTATAAGTTAGCATGAAGTGATTCTAATGCATCGTGTACAATGTAAACATGCAATGTTATTGAGTGTCCAATTGCGGACGTCATCAAAAGAAGGAGGTCACAAAGTACATGTAAACATGAAAACAAACAGCTACATTTACGTTTGATCATGCGTTACACATTACAAGCATTGTATAATTTATAGCAACATTACTATACGCTGGATGTGTTAGATGTGTGAAATGTGTTACATCATATAATAAATTGAAACACACATAAGTAACATGTTTGATATGATGTGACCTGTTCCTTTAAGAGTTGAGTATAGGATTTTCCCTTGACACATCATAACATTAAGACTAATGTGACACGCAAATCATCATAACATTGAAAAGTACAATGTTATGCAAATAATAAACGTAAGGGGTGACACGATGAAGTGAATGACCTCGACACTGTAATGCTAAGCACATTTTTATTATGAGCAATAGAACGTAAACAGTCCTATAATGTTATAAGTCCCCGCTCCATTGACTCCATTGATGTAGAGATGAGGTTTTTTTTCTAAGTGCCGTCCCGGCAACCTTGCCGATCCTTCTCCCCTCCAACTTGCCAACTTTAGTTGGCGGGACCAATTGCCGATGAAATCTCCATTTCTGAGTGCCGATCAGCACCGATAAGCTGATCGGGGCTACTTGAATACAGCCGATTTCAAAAAGTGCCGAAAAGTGCCGATAAGTGGGTTATCGGCAGCCGCATGCCGATAAATTTTTATCGGCAAGAAAAACTGCCGATTTTGAGCACTTATCGGCGCTTACTGAATCTCAAATCCAATTTTGGCGGGAAAATGCCGATAAAAGCCTTATCGGCGCTTACTGCATGAGGCCCATAGTGTCATAAGTGAACAGGGTATACATTATATACCAGACATTGCATGCACAGTAAGAGATAATATACAGTCATGTGAAAAAGAAACTACACCCTCTTTGAATTCCATGGTTTTACATATCAGGACATAATAACAATTATCTGTTCCTTAGCAGGTCTAAAAATTAGGTGAATACAACCTCAGATGAACAACAACACATGACATATTACACAGTGTCATGATTTATTTAACAAAAATAAAGCCAAAATGGAGAAGCTATGTGTGAAAAACTAAGTACACCCTTACTGCTTCCATAGGAATTAAGATGCTAATTAGCAGTCAGGTGCTGCTAATCAAATGCCCTTGATTAATTGATCATCAGCAAGTGTGACCACCTCTATCAAAAGAGAAGTTTTAGCAGTTTGATGGTCTGGAGCATTCAGGTGTGTGTTAACACAATGACAAGGAGGAAAGACATCAGCAATGATCTTAGAGAAGCTATCGTTGCTGCCCATCAATCTGGGAAGGGTTATAAGGCCATTTCTAAACAATTTAAAGTCCATCATTCTACAGTGAGAAAGATTATTCAAAAGTGGAAAACATTCAAGACAGTTGCCAATCTTCCCAGGAGTGGATGTCCCAGCAAAATCACCCCAAGGTCAGACCGTGCAATGCTCAGAGAAATTGCAAAAAAAAACAAGAGTTACATCACAGATTCTACAGGCCTCAGTTAGCATGTTAAATGTTAAAGTTCATGACAGTACAATTAGAAAAAGACTGAACAAGTATGTTTGTTTGGAAGGGTTGTCAGGAGAAAGCCTCTTCTCTCTAAAATGAAAATGGCAGCACGGCTTAGGTTTGCAAAGTTGCATCTGAATAAACCACAAGACTTCTGGAACAATGTCCTTTGGACAGACGAGACCAAAGTGGAGATGTCTGGCCATAATGCACAGCGCCACGTTTGGCGAAAACCAAACACAGCATATCAGCACAAACACCTTATACTAACTGTCAAGCATGGTGGTGGAGGGGTGATGATTTGAGCTTGTTTTTGCAGCCACAAGACCTGGTAACTTTGCAGTCATTGAGTCGACCATGAATGTCTCTGTATACCAAAGTATTCTAGAGTCAAATGTGAGGCCATCTGTCCGACAGCTAAAGCTTGGCCAAAATTGGGTCATGCAACAGGACAATGATCCCAAGCACACCAGCAAATCTACAACAGACAGGCTGAAAAAGAAAAGAATCAAGGTGTTTCAATGCCCCAGTCAAAGTCCAGACCTCATCCCGATTGAAATGCTGTGGCTGGACCTTAAGAGAGATGTGCATAAACAAATGCCCACAAACCTCAATGAACTGAAGCAACGTTGTAAAGAAGAGTGGGCCAAAATTCCTCCACAACGATGTGAGAGACTGATAAAGTCATACAGAAAACGATTACTTGAAGTTATTGCTGCTAAAGGTGGTACTACAAGCTATTGAATCATAAGGTGTACTTAGTTTTTCACACATGGCTTCTCCATTTTGGCTTTATTTTTGTTAAATAAATCATGACAGTGTAATATGTAATGTGATGTTGTTCATCTGAGATTGTGTTTACCTAATTTTTAGACCTGCTAAGGAACATATGATTGTTATTATGTCCTGATATGTAAAACCATGGAATTCAAAGAGGGTGTACTTCCTTTTTCACATGACTGTATATTATAGGCGTATGTAACAGTTACAGACCAGATTAAAATGTGAGACTGCTTTAGTTTTGAACAAACTTAGACTCGTGGTGGCTGTGAGAGTCTCCGGTAGATTATTCCAGTTTTGGGGTGCACGGTAAGAGAAAGAGGAGCGGCCAAATAGTTTGCTGAACCTTGGCACCATGAACAGTATTTTGGAGTCAGATCTCAGATGATAAGTGCTACATGTGGTAGGGGTGAGGAGCTTGTACAGGTAGATGGGTAGCTTGCTCAGAAAGTATTTGAAGGCAAGACAGGAGAGATTAACTTTACACCTAGACTCAAGTGATGACCAATCTAGTTCTTTGAGCATTTCGCAGTGATGTGTGTTGTAGTTGCATTGGAGAACAAAACGGCATATTAAATTGTAGAGGGTATAAAGTTTGCTAAGGTGGGTTTGGGGTGCCGAGCCAAAAACTATGCCTCCATGTCTATAATTGGCATTAGCATCTGCTGTGCAATATGCTTTCTGACCAGCAGACCAGGGAGGATTTGTTCCTATAAAGTACACCTAGTTTGGCATAGGTTTTGGATGTCAGGGTATCAATGTGCATCCCAAATATTAAATGGGAGTTAAACCATATGCACAAGTATTTGAAACTAGCAACCGGAGTTGGGGGTGGGTGGGGGCGGGGTTAGCATTGGTTCTGATCTGGACCTCAGTCATTGGAAGCTTTAAAAATGTAGCCTTGGTCCCATATACCATTGTAACAGTCTTGTCAGTGTTTAAAAACAGTTTGTTTTGGGAAATCCAATTTTCAAGTCTCAAAAAGTCAGAATGAAGTATGTATATCACTTAATGAAGAAAGCTGTAGAATAGCTATGTCAAGATATTGGGATATTGGTAACTTTAGATTACAAATGTGCATTCCGTGCTTTTAGTCAATCTCATAATGAGCAGGCAGAAGTACGACAACAGGAGGTTGTGAGCACAAGGTACAGTAGCACCATCAAAATATTTTCTCAACCCCCATTAGATGAAGAAGAAACAGAGTTTTAAAACATAGATTAAAATCGAACCAGTTGCATGTACGGTAAGCATATTTAGAAAATCCCTTTTATGTGGTGTCATGGACCACTAACTCAGTAATTGCTCTCCCTAATTACTGTATGTCATGAGGTGGCATCTAACGTGCCAGCATACATTTTGTGTAATTGGATACACTTTCTCAAGGCATCAGTCTAATTTCTGATGAGTTCTATTTTGACAATCCATTTTTATTCTCTGAAATAGCCGGTTTATCTTAGTTAAAATCAGTCATTTGATATATTTTAACTATTTGATTAAATGAAATTAATAATTATTTAACACTTATTACAAACCTCTGCACCACACTATTTTGGAGTCTGAGTGCCTCCTTTGACTGGGATCTCTCTCTATTTTTGTTGTTCTCTGACTATTCTCCCAATTTAGCACCACTCCTACATACAGTACTGGAATTATCCATGAATATCTCATAAACAGAGTGAGGGCACCTCTGTCTTGTACAGGACATTTCTTTAACTTACAGTAAACAGGTATCCAAGAATCGCTCCACAGTGTATTCTGGAAACCTTTCATACAAGATACTGTAGTGCTGCGACAGGTAGTTACTCTGTCAGGAGTATATTAACAAGCCACGCTTACAAAAAAGTGTACCTTCTGTAGTCCTGAAGTACAGTAAATTCCTGGTGCATTGTACTGTGTATCTCAGAAATGTGGTAAATAATGTAGATTATATTTGTAGCAACAGATAGTTTTTATAGTGCAACACATTTACCTGAATGTTGAAAGAAGAGCTTTCTTCAAAATCAAGGGCCTTCAGTACAACAACTTCTACACAGATTGAACCTATTAACCTACATGGTGTATATCTGATGCAATTACCAAAGGTATGACATCTGAAATAGTTTAAATGTGAATGGATACTTTTGTTATATTTAAAGGCAATTTAAAAGTAAGGTTTTCATTTTGAGCTCATTGTGTTAAATTACCTTTTTAATTTATAAAAATTCAATCATATACACAGATTACTATTTTATACACCAAAATTCAGCAAGTTAAATATTATCCTTCTATCATTGCAAAGAAAACCTATGGTTTGATCCGGAAGTACATGTTCATTTATGCTTTTTATACTATATGTTATAACTTTAATCTAAAGTAATACAGTTAATAATCTTCTAGGAGCTGATGCTTGATGAGACCATTTATCCCTATTAGAATCTTCGTGCTAATGAAAGGGTAAAATGAACTTGCCAATTAGGATTAAAGATAATTGTTCTCCTTAGGCTACCTGATTATGTTTTTTGTGAAATAATTGGAAATGCATGTTGTCATATTTGCAAATGCAATCAAAATCATTCTGCTGTAATATTCGCCTCCCTAAAGAATTACACATAAAAAGCCTTGTGAGAAAATCAATTTTTTTTTCTTAAGTAAATTATAATTACACATTTTCTGTCTCACATGAAAGCCAACAAGGAGAAATAAGCATATCAGTAAACAGGATAGTGAGGAAGACAAAATTAAACTAAAAGGGAGAAGAAGGAAGAATTTATAATCACATGGAGTGTCTGGAGTGATTAAGCCTCCAGTCATAGAACCTACTGTACTATGCAATACGGTAAACAGAAATACAGTAACCGGGAAAATACTAATACCATTAATTGCTGACTGTCTTTCCCACAGTGCTATCAAACATGATTTACACTGCTTTATTCTGAATACAAATAAAAGAAAACTATATTTTGTATCTCTGCTTTTTTAAATCAGTAGACTTTTGGCAAGACAGGATAACATTAAGGGCTCAGAACATACTGTATATGTTGCTTCAATCTTTTATCTAGGGGATATTTACGTACAGCAGTAACAGGTATTATGGATTATCACTTGAATAAAGCCAACATCAAAGATTTTTCTATCTGTTGATAATGAAGTCAATTGAAATGTTATTTGATTACTGGTTAGAATAAGGTATAATATTTCCATGTAGGGTTCAGAAAGGGTGCCAAATGTACAGATGCAGCGGCCGTTATTCGAACAAATCTCGAAATGGATATTGAGATCTCCCCGTGATCCTCACTAGATTTGCCGGGGCAGACTATAATGGCCAGTCGGATTAACACAGCAGGGGTCCCTGCTGTGTGAGTCTTACCGGGGTCTGCCTTTCTGTAATAGACACGCAGTAAGAGATGAAGAGGCTGAATCAGTCACTCTAACTGCGTGCCTCTCACAGGCGATCGCAGGGATTTTATTTCATTTGAAACATTACAGTAATGTAGCAGGGGGTCACCGGAGCTGAACCACATTGATTTCAAGTCAGGGACACCCTACTTCCCAAAATACAGGCTCTGTTATGAGGTGCTGGTATCTCCTATGCATTGAAATGTCCTGATCCAATGACGCGAGACATTTACATGTATAGGAGATACCGGCATCCCATAATGAGGCCTGTATCTCAGGAAGTAAGGGGTTCCCGGACCTGAAGCCAATGCGGTTCAGCTCCGGAAACCCCCTGCTTCATTACTGTAACGATTAAAATTAAATATCTAGTAAGCACACAACCCACCCCGTGCCCCCACATACTGTAAAAACAATATATTTTTTAATAGACACAGGATTAATACCACAAGTTTTCAGGGGTCCCCGGGTGGTCCCCATGGGAGCCCTCGGGTAGTTCCCACGGGTGTCTGGGTGCCCTCAGGTGGTTCCCATGGGTGTCCGGGGGCCCTCAGGTGGTACTGTGGGTCCCCGTTGGCCTGCGGTACCAATCCTGTATTTTAAAAATAAACATGGCCTACAGTACATTACAATAAATACATCTCCTGTGCCCCCACATAAAACAATATTTATTTTTATAGACACGGGATTATTACCACAGGCTGGTGCGGGTCCCCGGGTGGTCCCGATGGGTGTTTGCAGTCCCCACAGTGCACCCCGGGGTGTACCCACTGGTGTCTGGGGGCGTCCGGGTGGTCCACGCTAGGCTCTGTGGCCTTCAGGTGGTCCCCATGGGTTCCTGTGGGCCCCAACGGGGTCCGGAGGTGGTCCCCATGGCTTTCTGTGGGACCCCGGGTCATTACCACACGTTTCTGTGAGCCCTCAGGTGGTTCGCCCTACTTCCCGAGATACAGGTCCCATTATGGTGTGCCGGTATCTCCTATGCCTTGAAATGTCTCACGTCACGTGATCAGGACATTTCCATGCATAGGAGATACCGGCACCCCATAACGAGGCCTGTATCTCGGGGAGCAGGGAGTCCCCGGACCTCAAATCAACGCGGTTCAGCTCCGGAGAACCCCTGCTACATTTAAACTGTAATATAAAAAAGTATGTGAGCTTAAGCAGCAATCCACTAGAGATAAATTATCTCAGTAGATAAATAGATGATCAGTTGCGCGGAAACAAAGATGGATCCCTGGCCCCCTCAGAGTAATAACTAATAGACATGATGGTTCCCAGCACTCAAAAAATGAAAAAATAAGTCAAAGACATCAATAGAAAACTAACAGTAATGTATTGAAACAATAAATGTATAACATAAGCCAACACTATTGTAGGCTAGGAGGGAGCCTAACATGAAAAAAGAGGGCTAAACAAAAAATCACAAGTCTGGAGAGGGAGCGAGGTGGGGGGAAAATGTGGGGAATAACAACCATAGGGGAAAAAGAAAAAGCAGTAGACAAAAAAGAGAAAAACACAGGTGACGTATAACATAAGGTAAGGTAAAGGTGATACAGTTAGGTCCGGAAATAATTGGACACTGATACAAGTTTTGTTATTTCAGCTGTGTACCACAATAAATTCAAGTTAGAGTTAAATAATGAATATGGGCTTAAAGTGCAGTCTATCAGCTTAAATTTGAGGGTATTCACATCCAAATTGGAGGAAGGGTTTAGGAATTACATCTCTTTAATATGTAGCCCCCTCTTTCTCAAGGGACCAAAAGTAATTGGACAATTGACTCAAAAGCTGTTTCATGGACTGGTGTGGGCTATCGTTATTTCATCATCAATTACGCAGGTAAACGGTCTGGAGTTGATTCCAGGTGTGGCATTCGCATTTGGAAGCTGTTGCTGTGAACCCACAACATGCGGTCAAAGGAGCTCTCAATGCAAGTGAAACAGGGCATCCTTAGGCTGCAAAAAAAAAGAAAATCCATCAGAGAGATAGCAGGAACATTAGGAGTGGCACAATAAACAGTTTGGTACATTCTGAGAAAAAAAGAACGCACTGGTGAGCTCTGCAACACAAAAAGGTCTGGACGTCCGCGGAAGACAACAGTGGTGGATTATCGTAGTATCCTTACCATGGTAAAGAAAAACCCCTTCACAACATCCAGCCAAGTGAAGAACACTCTCCAGGAGGTAGGCATATCATTATCCAAGTCTACCATAACAAGAAGACTTCACGAGAGCAAATATAGAGAGTTCACCACAAGGTGCAAACCATTCATAAGCCTCAAGAATAGAAAGGCAAGATTAGACTTTGCCTAACAATATTTAAAACAGCCTGTTTTAAAACAGCCAGTTCTGGAACAGCATTCTTTGGACAGATGAAACTAAGATCAACCTGTACCAGAATGATGGGAAGAAAAAAGTATGGAGAAGGCTTGGAACGGCTCATGATCCGAAGCATACCACATCATATGTAAATCACAGTGGAAGCCGTGTGATGGCATGGGCATTCATGGCTTACAATAGCATGTGGTCACTAGTGTTTATTGATGATGTGACAGAAGACAGAAGCAGCCGGATGAATTCTGAAGTGTATAGGGATATATTGCCTGCTCAGATTCAGCCAAATTCAGCAAAGTTGATTGGACGGCGCTTCACTTTACAGATATACAATAACCCAAAACATAATGCGAAAGCAACCCAGGAGTTTTTTTAAGGCAAAGAAGTGGAATATTCTGCAATGGCCGAGTCAATCACCTGATCTCAATCCGATCGAGCATACATTTCACTTGCTGAAGACAAAACTTAAGGCAGAAAGACCCACGAACAAACAACAACTGAAGACAGCTGCAGTAAATAAGGTGAACAAAATATAAGTGCGCGACTACAATATAAAAGTGACGTGATAAGTGTAATACAATGGAATAGGTGACCTTGTGTATATATTGAAGTATATGGAGGGTCTGCAGCTGTGACACCAGGGATGGCTCTGGTCCCCCCTATAAGCACACAAAAATACAAAAAACACAGCGCACAACGCTCATAGTGCATTAAATGATATCTTTAGTAACCAAAATAAGGAGGTAAGTATTGTGCGTACATTTAAATAAAATAAACAAGCATTTCAGGGTTAATGTTACCCAAAGACCAACGGACGCCCGTGATAGTCTCGTGGCTCTCTCCTTCTCACTCCAACAGCCTCGGTGTAGGGTCTGGATAATCTCCACTCCAATCGCTGGTATTTCAGCCTCTCGCCTTGGGGTATGGCTAGTACAGTCTCACGTAGGTGAGCAGCAGTCCAGAATGACCTCCGCTTGTGTGCGCAATGCCCGTCACTGCACAGGTCTCGTTTGCAACGGAGCAGCGGAGCACACGCTGTTTGGCGTCCTGGTCGAGCGCTTCCGGGTCTGTGACGTCATAAAACCGCGAGAGTTCGTCGCAAGTCTACAGAACACCGGACCGGTTCTCTGGGAGTGCTGGGATATAGAGGGTTCGCAAAGTTCTTAGTCCAACGCGTTTCGAAACCACATGGGTCTCTTCATCAGGGAATAAAGACTAATCAATCTATTGGCATTTAAATACCCCTCGTGCGTCACCGATTGGTCCCTCCATTAAGGGGTTTAAGCCAATCGCATCGCAGCGGGGAGGAGTCAAAGAGCTCCTATGGCAACTGAGAATGCATCCTAACAAAACAAACTAAAATCAACTTTATTAATACACAAATTGACAAACAAATCATATATGATGACTCTAGAATAAAGAAAAAAGAATTAGTACACACTTATATGAACAGATGCATTTGAACATGGGTAGTGATTTACACATCACCAACATCATTTAATTTAATTTAATTTATTTGAAAAAAGAAGCACGAGCTAAAAAATCAATGGATAGGTTAAAACCATAAAATGTATAGAAAAATTAAAAGATTTAAAAATGAATGTATTATAAAGGTGCCAGCTCAAAATATAGATACACATAAACCTAGCTACATCACCAGTAGGAGGTGGTCAGTACAGGGACCATATATCTATGTCCTCATTGAGGCATCCCGGATATAATGTGCCCAATTTATATATCCAGAAGGTCTCTTGAAAGGATAAATCCTTTACCCTATCCCCACCCCTTCTGCTCTTAGGGACATGTTTAATACCTTTAAAGCGCAGGGACATGGGGTCTTTATTATGGTGTAAGGCATAGTGCTTAGAGAGGCTATGGGTTAACAGACCATTCTTTATGTTTCGTATATGTTATTGTATGCGTGTTTTTAATTGGCGCTTAGTGCGCCCTACATAGAACA
>WSYH01016272.1:0-13272 GCA_036426205.1 Ascaphus truei
CCTTTTTTCCCCCGTTCACACCCCCCTTCGTTTCAAAATTTTTTAAAAAGTACGTGTGTCGAAGTATATTAGTTTCGCTTCAATTGCATAACTTAGAAATATGATATGCTTAAATGCTAGCACACAACTTGAAGGGACATTTATTCAACGCACAGCGACACACTGTTTAGCTAGCGCATCGCTAACACTTAGTCCACACAATCGTGAAGTTCGCGCAACAAATGAAGATGTGCGCCACATTATTATGTATACAGGGCCCAGAATATCATAACCGTACTTAGCCAGCAACGCAATAATAAAAAAAATATTTATTTTTATTTTTTGCTCCTTGCACTTTCACATATACGTTCTTATGCTGGATATACACAATCATATGAGATGTGTTCCGCATTGTCATGGGCTAGACATAATAATGTGCCATCTTTGACCATCATGTTTTTGCTGTATTTCACAATGTCGCGTGAATACATGGGATCATGTATGATTTCAGAAGAGCCAATCGTTCTATGAGATGATTGTGACGAGGAGCGACAAACTATTATAATACATATGTAACAATTCTTCTCAATGCTTGGTCGCAGATTAAAAAACAATACATAATGTGGCCGGTTATGCTATATTTCATAACCACTTAATTAACATAATGATGTTGCTAAACACTGCAGTTAACAGTTCTTATGTGTGTTTCGTTATTTTTACTAAATTATATGTCATGCTCTGTTAAATATGCAACACATTCTCACTCACAACACTTTGTACTATATTGTATAATGTGACGTAAGACTTTGAGCAACTATGTAAATGCTACATAAACCACGTAGCCATGTCTATCAAAAGTACACAACAAATAGGGAGGTTATTAAACTGTTGTTGGTGAAAAAATGTATTTTACTACCTAAGTTTAGTTTCTCAACTAAAATGCATGAGCTTTTGAATATTAGTTAAAGATCATGTAAAATAATTTGTGTGTGTTATTTCATTCTCACGACTAACTATAGTTTATTGTTTTTAGTAAACGTTCAACACATACTGAGCAAAGTGAGTCTGATGATACAATCAACATTATTATGTTAGTTTATATCATTTGACGCTGAAAACATGTATCAACCAAATTGAGACACCACAACACCAGTGGTCCAGAAATGTGTGCGTATGCAATGTCCACGTAATTGACGTTCACCATGTTGACATTAGTTGTAATGATCATATAATAAATGAATATTACGTGAATGACATTAAAACTATACTAACAAGATTGTCATTGGGTTCGAATGAATTATTAAAATTTATTAATTACTTTTTTACACTTTTGGCAGGGTGTTAACATTTTGACACTTGTTACAATCATACACACATGTGTGATTTATACATACACATGTGACAATGTTTAATCACATGAGAATCATTGATACAATAAACTATTCACATACATTGCTAAGTACCAGTATTAGAAATCATTGGTGTGTTTACGGCAAACATGCAGGGAGTTATGATCACTCTGTCAATCCGTGGATATTCACCTCTCATAATCAACTTCGAGCATTTTCCCTTCTCTCTCACCTCCCCCCACCCCTTTTATACAGGAATGTAATTTTGTAACGGTCCATACATTAAATGTTATGTAATGTCCCTAGCTTTTTAAAGACAATGCACATATATGCCATTAATCATCAGTGTAGCTAAACGCATGTACACTATACAGAAGACTGTTTGCAAAATCAAATGTATTTCTATAACTTTTGTTTTATACATCCAATAAGTATACCTTTATAGAGGTTGACACATCTTATGACAGATGTGAGTTCAGATACATACCATGAGTAGTCATTGACGTGATATACCTTCAAAAGAAAAAATCAATGATTATCAAACATTGTCATGACATCTTCATTAAGGTAAGCAACACCCCAGTGTCTATTTGGTTTTACATATGAAACCCATGTATATTTCGTCACATATTATAAAAGCACACTGGTGTACAAATCATTGTGATGCACTGTCACACTGTAACAATAACATTGTCCGTAACCATACTGCAATAACGAATGACTATGGACATAGTAGGTGTATTTGGTAGGCATCCCAAAAAGACAATTTAAAAATGATTCATTTTGTAACCCAATTTGTATTCACATACACAACAAGACTTCACATTATAAGAGGATTATATAACTTTGATAATGACATACCGGTGCCACAATGCTTTGTCCACCCAGCAGAGAGGAGAAAGGTGTGCACCCCATATTCATCTGTTTCCTAAGTGAATGGTATTTTGACAAATGTATTTTTAATTAAAATAATGAATATATTTATGTAGTACTATGACCATATATGTATTGCTTCACAGAAAAAAATGTATTTATGACATTCTGACGTGTCTCAACACCACTGGGCGTTTTGTTCATGTGTCCAGCTGGTACATTGACGGGAGCTCCCTCCTCCAGGCTGACTTATGTCGGTTTGTACATTATTTCTGAGTGCCACATTGTGCAAAATGCAACATGACAATGATAATATCAGACACTTAATCAGGCTTATATTGAAGTGCCCCACCACGTTTTCTATCGAGCACCCTAAATCTTGTCTTGAGAAGCCCAATGTCCCTCTCTATAACGGTTCGCATTGATAATGGGCAACATTGTACCTCTCCTCTGCTTCAGTTTGAGGGTTTGGCCCGTTCAACAGCCACGGACTAATTCCGTATCCTGAGTCACCTAGAATACTGGTGCACACATAGGTAAATTAGTGATAAACATTATAAAATAAACAAACAATTCCTATAAAAAAGAGTTTTGTGTAACCACATCCAATATGTTCACCCCCACCACCAACCAGGTCCAAAATACCTTCTTCGAAGCATGGAAGAGTGATATTTCCTTAGGATAGAGGAATGGTGACTGGAACCAGGGAATTTGGCTACCACATATGCATAATCTCATCGTGGCATCGCATACCACCTGTACATTCAGGAATGGTAGTGCTTATGGTTCGGTAGCATGCTCACTCTGACTAGGCGGAATCAAAGCAACATGGGTGCAATCGATTGCACCCAGCAACACATGGTATCCCGGCTATGGTATAAAAGCCATTCCTTGACTTCCAGCCACTCTGTCTGCTCTGTAGGAAAATGAATATAATCCCTAAGCTGTCTATTGAGTGCATATAGAAACTGGGTAAAGGCCCGCGAGAATGTTGATGCGAGACCCCACCCACTATGCCACAGTTTGTCTAATGACGGCGGAAGCAAGATAATGTAATGAGCACAGCATTTAACAAGCCCAGGGACTGCACGACCTCTGGCTGTCACAATCTAAATCTCTTCATAAAGAGATAAGATTGCTGCTGAACTCAAACATAGCGACTTACTATCCTCCCCTCACTCATTCCATCTAACCGGGTTCTCTCCTGTACACACACGAGGATGAGCCACAAATTCTCTCCTCTTTCTTCTCCTGTCCTCTCCCTCCCCTCTCTGTCGCGTGCCGGTCCCTGCCACTGTCCCTGCCTCTGTCCCTTCCTTCCCTATGACATTCTCTCCAGGATCAGCTCCAACTCGTGCAATAGAATGTTCCTACGTCTCCTAAACATGCGCATAATTTTTGAGGTCTGTAACTGTGAATGAGCAGGTATTGGCATCCTTTAAATAGCTATGTGGATGTCAGGTGAGTTGCTACATTGCAACGTTTACATAACATATCCAAGTAGTTGCCCTCCCAACCTGTTTCCATTTGATCTAACAAGTATTATTTATGTGTATTCAGCAGCCAATCATGATATTTCACAATGATGTAACGTGAAGCTTTGTACAAGCCTTTCTTGTAACTATTTGTGAAATGTTATATGCATTGTACCACTTCTGACGCACACTCAGTCATGTAATTATGATAAAAACCATGACATTGACGTGAAAAATTCGCTGCAACATGTCTAATTTGCCATGTTATTGTCCAATGTTACATCAATTTATTCCTACTGTGCATATGCATACATTTCTGGCATCAGGATAGTTAATATTGAATCATTTCATTCATCAACCGTGTAACAATAAGTAACTATTGTAGATGTGTGTATAAGTTAGCATGAAGTCTTGTAATGCAACGTTTACAATGTAAACATGCAATGTGATTGAGTGTCCAATACGGACGTCATCAAAAAGGGAGGACCAAAGTACATGTAAACATGAAGAACAAAGATGTACATGAACGTTTGATGATCGGTACACATTACAAGGCTTTCTCTAAGGTATAGCAACATGAATATACGGTGGATGTGTTTAGATGTGTGAAATATGTAACATCATATACTAAATTGTAGCACTTTCAGTAACATGTTTGATATGATGTGAGCTTCTCCTTTAGAGTTGCTTATAGGATTTTCACTTGACACTCATCACATGATGATAATGTGAGACGCAAATGATGATAAACATCTAAAGTACAATGTAATGCAAATAATAAACTTAAGTTGCACAATGTAAGTGATGACCCCCACACTGTAATGCAAACACATTTGTATTGTGAGCAATAGACGTAAACAGTACTATAATGTTATACGTCCCCGCTCCATTGACTCCATTAGGTACGACGAGTTTTTTTTTTTCTAAGTGCCGTTCCGGCAACCTTAGCGATCGTTCTCCCCCTTCAACTTGCACTTAGTTGGCGGGACAAATTGCGAAGAAATCTCCCATTTCTTAGTGCCGATCAGCACCGATAAGCTGATTTGGCTACTTGAATACAGCCGATTTAAAAAAGTGGCGAAAAGTGCCGAAAAACGGCTTATCCCACAGGCGAAGGGTGAAAAAAAATTATCGGCACGAACGAAACATGCCGAAAAGGAGCACTTATCGGCGCTTACTGAATTCTCAAAGCCAATTTGGCGGAAAAAAAATGGCGACAAAAAACACTTATCATCGACTCTTACTGCATGAGGCCCATAGTGTGTATATATATATATATTATATATATATGCGAATTACAACTGTACTGCTGCGGCCGGTGTTTATTCGAGCATTGCCCGTTCTCGGCCGCAGCAGTTAACCTGGCGCGCCGGAGGGTGCCGGCCGGCCCGCCGACGACGGAAAAAGCGCCCTCCCGATCGGGGCGCTCTCCCTCCCGCTGCCGTCCCGGGTCCCCGCCCCCGGAACCCCCTGCCGCCGTCCCCACAACCATCGGGACACCAGTCCTAGCCTGGACCCCGCGTGCAGGGGCGCACACCCGATGACGTGTGACCGCGCATCGGTGTAGCGCGCACGCTGAGGGAGTGCGGCTAGCATGCCGGGGCATCCCCCGGATGCGGTGCTAGCCGTGCTGCAATAAAGTGTGTCGTAGTGTATGCTCATCTGCATGTCTTAGTCATACAGTTGTATTTGCATATTTGCTTTCCTGTGGAGGGTTTTTGTCACTTTTCTACACCATAACTAACTCAGTATTATATATATTATATATTTTTTTTTTTTTATATAGAGAGAGAGAGAAACAACAAAGAGAAGCGCAGGCTCCATAGTGTTTAACTGTATAAAAATAAGTCCTTTTAATATGACACGCAGTCCCCTTTTAAAATCTTGTTAAGTATATTCTATGGATGGGATTTATTTTTATACAGTTAAACACTAGGAGCGGCGATTCTCTATGTTTTTGTTTCTGTAGATTCTATTGTGGGTGGCTATACCACATCAAAGGAGCTACAACAACATCAATAGTTATCTGGTGTCTGAATCCTTTCAATTATATTACATCTCAGTGGATCCGATGGACTCTAATTTGAACTCTAAGGGGGCTTTGCACTACGCGTGAATCGTTTTAAAGTGGCAACGTGGCTTTAGAACGTGAGTTCCCCGCCGAGCGCTATGCACTAAGCCGCGCAAACAGGCACTTTGCGCCTAAAACGGGCTTTTCCTTGAAAAAGTTTCTAAGTCCAACTTTGATCGTACGATCAGCTGTTTGAGCTGATTCCTGCCCTTAAGCGGGATTCACTAAGCAACCTGAACTCATCGACGTTAAAGTGGCTGAATAAAGCTCACCAGCTAAGGCTGGTGATAAAAAAGCAGGACTTAGCAAAAAAATCTTTGTTTACTTTTTTGCATGCGCAAAAACCCATACAACAGGCGCCGGGGTGCCCCCGCTGACCTCGCAGGGTCCGGGGTCCCCGCTCACCAACGGGGGTCCCCGCAGAGTCCCGGGGGTCCCCGCGAGTCCCGGAGTGACCAATGTTCGCCTCCAAATAATAAACAATATTTAAAAATAAATACACCCCCTAACACACAAATACAAAGTAATGTGCAAAATTACATTATCCACATATTGGTAAATTATGCATTTGCCCATTTTAAAAATACATAAAACATACAAATAAATACATCAAAACATATGTCACTTACCTTTTACAGACATCAACGATGAGGCCGTCTCATCCTCATCTTATCCTGCCCATGCCCCCTCCGATGCTGCTAAATATGCACCAACAATCACAATAGCCAATGTAAGTTCCCCTAACCCTTAACCCTACACCGTAGCGTTATTACACCGCAACAGGCATTAAGGAGTTAACCCACCATCACCCACCATTCGGGAGGCCTACATACCCTCCCACACTACCTCCACCCCTGCTACCCCACACCACCTCCTCACCCACTAACCCACAAGGGAGGCCTACCCACATACCCTTGGGGCCAATACCACCTCCCCCCAACACATACAGTACAATAATGTGGCTAAATACACTATTTCAAGATATGGATAATAGATTATTTGCCATTATTAACACATAAAACTGCATTAATCAAAACATTCATTTTAATCTTAAAAACACCACATTGCATGTTACAAAAATCCAGCATTGATTGTAAATATAAAGCAACAAAGCACCAGCTACACAAATGTATATGAAATGTCACACAATTGCATTTAGTGTCTACATGATGCAATTAATCTGTGCATCATGTAACACAATGCTAAATATATGTCACAATAAAAAACACTATGAACAATGTCCCCAAAGCACAAATGCCATCATGAAAATGAAATCTTGATTAAGAAACATCAATACAATTACCATGAATCAATTAATCCATTTCCTAAACCAATTACAATACAATACAAATCAATAATACAATTCCCTATTCAATTCCTAAAGCCAAACCATTGACAAAAGAATTCTCATTTAAAGTAACCACCATTATTCCAATCTAAGTACCGTAAAGAAGCCATTACAAATAACCTGTAATTAAATACCAATTACATTCTTCACAACAATGTCAAAAAGAAGCGGAAAAATACATTAGCCATACATGTAAAAAACCTATAAATGTGCTACATAATCAATTATTATCCCTGTATGTCTATCCACATAGATAGATATAATTACATACATGGGCAATAGAGCATTAAAAAACATTGCATTTACATATGAAAATCACATACAATACATCCATTCAGTGTCCGTGAATGTATGTATATACATATACAGTGGCGGCCGATCTGAGTCTAAGGCGGCTAGATCCGCGGTTTTTCATATTATCCCGGTTATGTGCGTTTTTTTTGTATTTTTCGCCGCGAGTGAACTCGTTATTTTCGCGCTCGTGATTAGCATTTTTTCTGCTGTCTGCAATACTGCAATGCCGTGTAAAAACTCAGAGGGGCGTTTGCGAGCTGTGTCTTGAAGTCAATACCTTCGCGGTGCAGCCCGCATCAGTACAACAGTCTGTGGTGCACGCGATTACTTGTAAATTTCTATTTTACAGATACATGTGTAACGGTGTTTTCTCGGCCCGCTGACCCACCCAATGTCACATTGGGCCCTGTGGTCTAACCGTCCCCATTAGCAGTGGTAGTGTCTGTGGTGCATGCACCTTTTTGGCAACAGGACTCCTTAGCTCCCGCATGATGGTGTGTGGGGAGAACCCGTCCAGACAGGCAGCTGAGGTAGTGTCTTGAGTCTCACCTAGTTCCAGTGCAGCGCCTCCACCTCATCAGGTCCCTTCGGTCACCTCTTGGATGGTCCTAGGAACTCCTCTGGTGTGCTCCCCTCTGTACATTCACTCCACACATGTACACAGAGGGTGTTTGAATAAGAGCATCTTTATTGCTTGAGGTGGGCTAGCTGCCCCTCGCAGTAGATTCTCTAGCCACTCATATTCAATCAGTGCTTCCCTTTGAAAGGTGTAATTCTCCTTTAATAGGGATTCCCTATCCATCCGGGATATCTTTAACCCTGTGCCAGGTCCCTGGACACAGTCTCTGCTTCAGCTACTATAACATAACTGTTACTTCGTACTTCCGACTACCACTAGGACTAAACTTGACTCTTCTCTCTCACTTAGCTGAACTAAACTTTTAGACACAGTGCTTTGCCTTATGTAACCTCTGGGGCTGACACAACTCTGACATCACCAACCAGGAGTCAAGTCCTGTGACCACTTGCCCCCCCCCCCCACCTCCCCCCAGCGACCCCCCTACCGGCCTCCCGGCCAGCCCCATTACCCCCCTTGGGCGCTCGCGTGAGGGCATGACCCGGAACTTCGGGGACGCCCCAAGAGAACCTCGACAGTGATAACAACAAGTGAGTAATGTGAGTGACAGGGCTCGGACTGAAGCTAGCATCCTTCCTCCCTTGTTCGGCAACCATAATACGTATGCCCACATTGGACCAGCCCTACTGTCAGCAGGAGAGATTCTGTAGTCCTTTTACATGACCGCTAGCATTCTCCCCCCTGGTGAATCCCATCGTCCTCGTGCAGGGACCTAAATTTTACGCCTTCTTTCAGGAAGCACTGTAACACATACATAATTATTAACATCATACACAATTTTCATACACACCAAAATGTCATCACAACAAAATGTCTACAGTACATTCCGCCAAGCCCGCCCCGACCAGCAGCCACGATCCCGCGTAATGCATTGTACCTCCTAAAAATAGTGACTCGGGTCAGGTTTCCTAACCTCCCTATTACCCATATCCAGGACCGTGACATGGTAATGTCTAGGCAGTCCCCTCTCGGGCCTATAGGTCACCTTATGTTTTTGTATGTTCCTCCCTATGCTCCACACTCGCATCAGGTGATCTATCCTATCCTCGGCCTTCTTTCCTACAATTGCGCTCCCCCTATTGACCAAGTACATCTCAATGGTCTCCCTTAGCCACCTGTCCCTATTATCCTCTATTTCATCCATGAGGGGTTCAGGGACATAGGGATACTCCAACCCGTGGGATGACTTGTACTTGGCTATTATAGCCCTCTCTGCTCTACTGACCCTGGTCAGATCAGCATTACCTGCCCTCCCAGGTAGCACCCATGATAGGGGTTCATCAGGATCCACAGGATCTGACAGTGTGTCGGGACCCATGGGCTCTATTTCCCTACGCTCTATCTGAAACCACCTCTCCTGTAGTTCCCTATCTCTCTGTTCAGGGGTGAACTCTCCTACGGCCCACCAGTAGTCCACTACATCCTCCCTACGGATGAGAAACCGTGTACGGTCCATCCAGGCTACATAACCTTCAAAGAGTGGGGCCCACCAACGGTGCTCTTTAAACTTGTGTGAATCCCCTGAGTCACTTTCGCCCGTGTCTCCCCAAGAAAACACCCCCGATGTCCGTGCCGACCATGGTACAGACCACCGTGATGATCCCAGGGTCTTTTTCTCAGGTTCATTGATCGCAGGAGGCAACCACCGGCCTACCGCGGCCTTACCCAACTCTCCCCCTCCCCGGGAGAGGCCTTCCGTAGCGCAACTGCGCTGTCTTTCCCCAGTCCGTTTCCCCTCCTCCCCCAATGATATGTCCACAGATTCCAGACTAGGCGGGGAACCCGGGGACCGTGTGATTGGGGCAGGGGTTTTATCTAGGGCATGGGATTGGGCGTGGGGGCAAGCGATTGGACCCCACGGGGTTACGACCCGTTCCCGGCTGTCCGTAGACTGGTCCAATGAGGATAGCTCACCCTCCTCAGTCCTTGGAACATCCATCCAGCTCCTGGGCCTTTGAGGTGATCGGGGACCTTCCCCCGATCGCCGAAGCGTCGCTGCGTCCTTCCCAGCGGTTCCGCCGTCGCCACCGGAAGTGATGTCCTCCCCGGAACCGGAAACGCCGCCATCTTGGGTTGGACCCCCATGCGGGATCTCTTCCTCGATGACGACATCCGGAAGCTCCTCCGTCGTCCGTACCGGAAGTGATGCCGTCTCCGCACGTGCGTCTTGGGCCTGGCATGGCCTCTCTACTGCTACACCGTCTGCCGGGACAGGGTAAGTGAGGGGACTTCTCTTACCAGTCCGCAGGGGTGCAGGCGTCTCTCGCCCGTCGCCGCCATATTCTGGGGCGGAGGGACTCCGTCTCTCGGCTCGCCGATCTGCGGGGGACGTCCTGTTCTCCTGACAGCTACTCACGCCACGGGGTGTCGTCCTCCCCGGTTCTCTCCTATGCCCCGACTTTACCACCGCTAGCTCACGGAGGTCCTCGTCTGAGTAGTCTCCCTTCTCTGTGCGGTCGGGGGGTGACCCGACCGTCTCGGTTGCTGCTGACCCAGCCGATTTGATCGACTCCAGTCCCCTTTCTCCGGGACTCGCACGCCCTATCCACAGTGCGCCAGGGGACTCGGTGGCTCACCTAGCCAGGTCCCCCGGGGGGTCAGCCGATTGTATCGGTATAAACGTTGGCATTGGCCATAGATATAGTGTCCCGCATTGTGGGCAACGTGCCGCCGAGTTGACAGTGCCTCCGGGCAGCCCGCATTGAAGGCAGAGCTCGACCACCGTCTCGGTGTTGGCCACCCTGACTACCAGTAGCCCGCCGGGTACCGAGTAGGGCTGGGTGGAGACCATAGTGCCCACAATGGAGGAGCAGGCCATTCTTTTGCTAGGGACCACTCTCTGTACAGGTCTCTCCAGGTCTGTGGTTCCTCGCAACTGACTGATAGAAGTTGCTGGACCAGCTACTCCCTGCTTCGGCTCCTCCCTCCGCTGACATAGCTGGAACCCGCCCCCAGGGGTTGCAATAATGGGCGGGTCCCACAGGGGAATATCATGCCCCTTAATTAAGACCGCTCCTTTCTCAGTCCTGGTGGGCGCGGTCTGTGTTTTCACGCCAGTTTCCCCATCAGGGTGGGGTTCTTTTCCCGCGGCTAGTTCCCGCCTTCTCCTGGCAGCCGCCTTGCGTGCAAAATATCCCTCTTTTTTGCAAATCACATCCGCGGCCGGAACTACTTCTTGTAGTGGCGCCGTCTGGATATCAGTCCCTGGGCCCAGTGGGTGCATTCCCACAGGCCATAGTTGAAAGTCACTCCCCCTGGTTGAAATCAGGGGAGTGTCCCATAGACTAAGCGGTTGACTCAGCACAGGGGCCGAGTGAGTCACTGTCCATGTAGGCGCAGCCATAGCTTTCACGCCATGCCCCCCATCAGGGCGGGGCTCTGCTGTTCGCGCCATTCCCGGCCAGCTTTTTGCAAGTCCTGCATCAGTCACATTCTCTGTGACTGGCCCACGCGGTCTCCCTAGCAAACGGGAGCCGCCATTTTGGATAGCTTTTCCAGATGAGGTAGCATTCATTTGGTTGCACGTCCACTGACATCCATCCTCACTGTGCTCGACCCCAGTTATTACAATGTCCTCACACTCCTCAAGGGGGGTACCTCGGTGTCCCAGACAGGACAAAAACGGGGCAGCCACCGCCTTCGCTCCACTCCAGAGCAGATTCGTTAGCGACAACTCAGCGACAGTTTGCTCTTCAGTGGGGCGCACGCCATGGGTGCCTTCCCCATCAGCCTCTGTTCGCCATTTTGGACTCTCCGCACCACGCGGATCCTCCATTTCTTGGGTTGCCACGTTCTCGTACCAATTATCGTACATGGGGCTCCGTTCTGCGGGGCAGCCACCACACCAGTACAATAAAGAGTTGCTCAGATGCACCACCACATGTGTACCTGATCTAGGCTGGACTCATGTTGCACTACCTCAGGCTAGGCTCACTCTCTCAGTGTCTGTTGTAACTCCTTCCTCCCAGTCTGTGCTCCCTATGGTAAGTGTCTGGAATGGGCTAGGTACTCTGGCTCTGCCATGCAGTACTTGGGGCGTCTACCTGTCTTGGTTAGCCTAGCGCAGACCCTCTCCAGGATTCCTGACCTCGTTAACAGGCTATCCCTTCTGGCATCCTACCAACTAGCACTACCTCAAGGTGACTCGGTCAGCTATAGCCCGGCTCCAAACCCCTCACTCCTTTCAGGCCCCTAGGTCGTCCCTGCGAACTGACAATATCCCGTCAGCCCCTGACCACCCCTAGGTCCGTCCCTACGCAGCACAGAGTGGCAGCAGACACTCTCCCTGTTTCCCAGTGTGCCTAGCTAGAGCCTGTCCTGATGACAGATCTGATCTCAGCAGCTCGCCTCCAAATGTAACGGTGTTTCTGGCCCGGCCTGACCCACCCAATCTCACATTGGGCCCTGTGGTCTAACCGGTCCCCATTACAGTGTGGTAGTGTCTGGTGGTGCACCTGTTGGCAACAGGACTCCTGAGTCTCCCGCATGATGGTGTGTGGGGAGAACCCGTCCAGACAGGCAGCTGAGGTAGTGTCTTGAGTCTCACCTAGTTCCAGTGCAGCGCCTCCACCTCATCAGGGTCCCTTCGGTCACTTGGGGATGGTCCTGACGAGGAACTCCTCTGTGGTGCTCCCCTCTGTACATTCACTCCACACATGTACACGAGAGGGTGTTTGAATAAGAGCATCTTTATTGCTTGAGGTGGGCTAGCTGCCCCTCGCAGTAGATTCTCTAGCCACTCATATTCAATCAGTGCTTCCCTTTGAAAGGTGTAATTCTCCTTTAATAGGGATTCCCTATCCCATCCGGGATATCTTTACCCTGTGCCAGGTCCCTGGACACAGTCTCCTGCTTCAGCTACTATAACATAACTGTTACTCCGACTACAACTAGGACTAGAACTTGAACTCTTCCTCCACTTAGCTGAACTAACTTTTAGACACAGTGCTGTGCCTTATGTAACCTCTGGGGCTGACACAACTCTGACATCACCAACCAGGGAGTCAGAGTCTGTGACCACTCCCATCCTTACACAGGGCACCTGACCAGGGTGTGAGGGCAAACCTCCATAATTACTGCTGGCATGCCCACAACTTACCAGGCCTTACTGTCAGCAGGAGAGATGACTGTAGCCATTTTACATGACCGCTACATTCTCCCCCTGGTGAATCCCATCGTCCTCGCAGGGACCTAAATTTGTACGCCTTCTTCCAGGAAGCACTGTAACACATGACATAATTATTAAC